>NAJN01000393.1:0-24003 GCA_005059845.1 Cryomyces minteri
GGTGGTGGTGTGGTGGTTGATCTAGCTGAGAGGAAATCGAGGCTGGTGGTGGACGTAGGGCTTCTCTGGGCTTGGCTGACGGTGCAGGTGTCGGTTTGTGAGGTGGGCGGGTTCTTGTAGAGCTGACGAGGCGACGGCGCGCGAGGCTGGCTTGCGCAGGAATGTGGATTCTGGAGCTGAAGGAATGTCAGATGTCCGTCTCACTCGAAAAACTATCAAGCGGCTCGGAAAAGGCTCACGAAGTGGAAAGCGTCTTTGGGACCCAAAGGCTGAGACGGCTGAAGGGTGGATTACAACTTTGTGCTACTATGGTCTCGGGGTTTGCAGAACGAACGGTGGAGATGCAGAACGAACGACCAGGACAAAGGGGAGAGAAACGGGCTGGTTAAGTAACCTCCACGGTCCAGGAAACCCTGGCGTGTGATTTTCACTCCTTGCGGGCTGGGGTAAAATTGTCTCACCGACGGGAATGCCGCCCCATTCGCCGCATGCGGATCGGATGCATCGGGGGGGGAAGCCTTGGTTCCTGGCGTATGCGCAGCGGTTGGTCGCGCTTTGGCAGGCGCCTGGAACGCTGATGACGCTGTGAGGACGGTAGTCAATCTGGAGATCGTTGGGGTTGGAGATGGAGAGGTAACGGCGGTGTACCACCAGCAGGTGCTCTGGGTTGCACCTTTGTTCGGTGTTTGGGGCTGTGGAGCGTCTGTTGTCGGTGCCGTGGAGGCGTCTGTGGCGGACGGCAGTTGGGGTCGAGACGTGGTGAGCAGGAGCACGCTCCGAGCGCTTGACGTGCTGGCTCGCTGTTCAATAAAAGGACCGATCACCGATATGATGGGGTGACTGGAGGGCGATGTGTTTCGGATCAACGTACAGTGTTTTCACGAACCGCTGCGTTGGCGACGGCCGTACGAACCGATCGCATGTCAAGTGCTCACCTGCAATCCTTCTATTCTCGGACCAGCAACGATCGAGTTCAAGCGGCGAGTGTTTCGCATTCGCGGCGTACTCGTGCGCCATTTGTGTGAATCGCTCTCCTCCGACATCATCTTCCACGAATCCCGTGCTTGCCTCTAAAGTTGAACGATAAGGCAGAGATGATCACAACGTGGTGATGCGTGAGTGGCTCCGCTGCTGCAGGAGCTGATGGCTGATCTGCGCTGCAAGGTAATTTACCAGTTAATGCATGGGTGCCGCCTCGGGCGGGAGCAGAACAGGGGCGACCGTCGTTCTCGAATGTCCGAGGACTCGCCGTTTCGATTGGGTAGGCTGCGGCACGGCACTCAGGAGTAATGCACACATGGAGGAGATACGATATGTCACCTGTCATGACACAAGGTGAACGTTTCGCCGACCTGCTCTCCGCACTAACTCGGCGGCAAACGCTTATGCTTCCACGCTCTCCCACCCGCTCCATACTCCCCTGCAGTCTGTCCGGATCCTCGAATGCGATACTCGTGGATCATCAGGCCCTCTAAGCCTACAGGCCCCCGTGCATGGACCTTGTTCGTGCTGATGCCGACTTCGGTCCCAAACCCGAATCTCATTCCGTCCGCCATTCTCGTGCTGCAATTCCAGAACTTGCAGGCGCTGTCTATGCCGTTGCAGAAGCGGTTGGCCGTTTCCTCGGACTGTGTGATGATGGCTTCTGTGTGGTGTGAGCCGTGTGTGTTGATGTGATCGATCGCCTTGTCTACAGCGTCTGTGATGTTGGAAGCGCTGGGAATGGTCTTGATAGCAAGCTTGAGATCCAGAAACTCGGTGTCGTAGTCCGCGTCCGTTGCATCCTGCAGTGGGAGTGCTTCGTGTTTGTCAAGTGCTGGTGATAGCGCGGCTCTAGATTGGGTGTCGCAGCGCAGGGACACGCCCTTTGCAAGTAATGCTGTAGCGACTGCAGGTAACACCGTCTTGAGAACGTCTTCATGCACCAGAAGAGTTTCAACACTGTTGCATGCCGCAGGATAGTCTGTCTTTGCGTCCAATATCACCTTGGCAGCCATGCTAGCGTCTGCGTCAGAATGAATGTAGATGCTGCAGAGGCCATCGGCATGGCCCAGTACGGGCATGTGAGCGTTTTTCTGGCAGTGTCGAACAAGTTCATTGGAGCCACGCGGGATCACTAGATCGATGTATTCGCTCAGCTGGAGAAGAGGATCTATAGCGTCTCTTGTTGTCACCAGCTGGATGCTATCGTTGGGAACTTCAGTGGCTGCGAGAGCCTTCGATATGACTGTCGATATTGCTTTGAAAGACTCCGTGGATTCTTTGCCACCTAGAATGCCCCTCAGCAACGGCTTGCGTGACGGCTCAGATGTCTACCAACCTTTCAGTATCGCAGCATTTGCGGATTTGATGGCCAATGATGCGATGTTGGCTATGACCTCCGGACGGGCCTCGAAGATAATTAGAAGAACTCCTATAGGACACGTTTGGCGCTGCAGAACGAGTCCATCGTCGAGCTCAGTCCGCAGGTCAATCTTTCCCACTGTATGCACAATCAGCTGGGACATTCATAAGTAACGCTGGACGATCTGGGAAGAGATGACGGGAAAATGGATGAGGGCTTTGCATCACTTCTTAGGTGGTAGCTGAGTGCAGGTTCAGCGTCATTCGAACGATCTTCAAGCGACTTCGCGCCGGTCTGGGCGTTGAGTCCGCACATGGCCGCCTCTTGTATCTGCTATGAAGAACATGGCAAGACAACAACGAAAGCAGATGTTAGAGCCACAGAGTAAGTACTTTCTCTGGGTCTTACAAGCTGGAACAACACATGCAAATGAAAGCCTTTCTGCACTCACCAGGGTCTTCTAGCTCTCTCACGTCGAGGATACCCTTAAGCATATCCTCCCACTTCCCCTTCCTAGAGAGATCCAACCTTTTCAAAATACTTTGACTGAGCTCCCCGTCGGCTGCGCGTCGCGTCGCAGCTTCAACATCCCTTGCGTTGGCCCGCAAAATCTCATCCCTGCTATCGGATAAGGCAGCATGTATAGCTGTCAAAGCATTATTGCGAGCTTCTGTGGAGAGGACTGCCAGTCTGCGAGAGGAGATCTTGGCGGCTCGAGCAGCTGTTTCCGGAGAATCATTCGTGAGTGACATGGCAGACCGCTAGATAAGTGACTGTTGGCGTTCTTAGTAGAGTACTCGAACTCTCAAAGAAGATCTCTTCCTTAGAGCACCCACTGAAGTTATTCCAGATCCCGGTTACAGTTAGAGCAGTCCATATAAACAACCTACTTCAACCAACAAACAGCATCTTGTTCTGCTTCGTAGCCTAGAACTCTCCTCGTATTCCTGTAATTTACCTCAGTCTCCGTCTCGTATGCGCCGAATTGAGGTTCGCTTAGTAAGGTCTAGCGGCTCACGGCGCGGACGCTAGCAGGGATGCCAACCTCTTCTCTCAAGCACATGCCTTCTGCCAGCCTCTTGCATATTGTTCTTGCTTCGTACAACGAACCGCAGGCCTTCGAACAACAGGGCCCGTTCCAACCGTAGCTGCCCATTGGAATGTAAAATGTGTTGCTCGGCACTACCCTGGAGATTTGCTCTATACCGTTACTGTTGACGTATCCTAGCTACGAAACTCAAGGGCTGGACTCGTGTCTTGGACTTGACTTAAGTGACATGCTGCAGCTTGCCGTTCTATTCTGCACCATACCTTCACATCGAAGTGGCTATCTGTTTCTTCTGTCCGTTGCCCGCTTCTTACCGACCAAGCAATCACTCGGGCCTCGACCCAAGTGACTTGTTCGCGTCCACTATCATCATTACCCTTTAGCTGGTCCATACTTACCACTCAGTTCATCGTCTGCCTTCTCTACCTCACATCCTCATTATGAGGTCGACAGTGCCCTCTGCATTCACCGTGATAGCAGCCGCGGCATTCTGCGCCTCTCCCTCAACAGCACAGACGTACAGCAACTGTAACCCGACAGTGACAAACGGGTGTCCGCCGGACTCAGCGCTCGGCCGCTCAGTCAATATCAACTTCGCGTCCGGCGCGTCGGACAGTTTTACGACACAAGGCAACCCCACGTACAACTCCAATGGCGCGTCCTTCACAATATCGCGGTCCGGCGACTCCCCTCAGCTCACCTCAAAATGGTACATCATGTTCGGCAAGGTGGAAATCACAATGAGAGCTGCTCCTGGCGCCGGCATTGTCAGTAGCTGTGTGCTTCAGTCGGACGACCTCGATGAGATAGATTGGGAATGGCTTGGAGCTCAAGACAATCAAGTACAGAGCAATTTCTTTGGCAAGGGTCAGACGACAACATACAATCGCGGCGCCGTTCACGCCGTCACTGGCACCCAAGATGGGTTCCACACATATACCATCGACTGGACAGCAAATCAGATTATGTGGCAGATTGATGGAACAACAGTCCGAGTTCTGCAGCCTAACGCGGCAAACGGCCAATACCCGCAGACCCCCATGCAGTTGAAGATTGGCGCGTGGAGCGGCGGCGACTACTCGAATCAACCAGGGACTGTTGCATGGGCTCAAGGACCTACGGACTACTCTAGAGGACCTTACACGATGCTTGTCAGGTCGGTCGCAGTGTCCGACTATTCCACTGGGACGCAATATACGTATTCCGGGACAAGTGGGACCTGGCAGAGTATTGTTGCTGCTGGAGGCACAGTCAACTCTGGAGGCTCGAGTAACACAGGCTCGGCTGCTCCGGCGATCACATCGACAGCGAGCGGGAACATCATCCCTTTCGCCGGTGGTCACAAAGACAGCTCTTCAACGTACACGACACCGAACGTCTACCCTTGGGTGCCCCAATCAACAACGCTCGCCACCAGCGCCGTTGCAACAAACTACCCCGGCCTCCCCAGCGGCTGGACGGTGACGAGCTCTGGTAAAGTCGTACCGCCCAGCTCGGCCGCTGTGAGTAAGAGTCCATCTTTCGTTGCTTCTCTTCCACAGTGGAGGACACGAACTGACACGATGTTCCAGTCACCGCTCGCGCCAATTGTGTTTACCTCCTGGTCGCCAGTCTCGTTGCCGGCTTCATTGTTAGCCTTAGGCCCTGAGGTCGTCACCTCCTACGACCAGCGAGGCTTCCCGACGCTGGTCAATGTTGTCCCAGGTGCCTCGGCTCTTCCAAAATCATGGGATTCTCGCGGCTTCTTGATCACCGGGCCGCAGCGACTGCACCGGTTGCGCCGACTACGCCGGTCGGAGTAGTGACAACTATAGCGGGAGCCCAAGCGGTGGTCACGACTTCCATTCTCCAAGCTAGTGCTACAGCTGCAGCCGCGCAATTGACTGCGAGTGGAGGGCTTGGTGCCGGTTGCATCGTTCTGGGTCTTGCTCTTCTCTTGCGAGCCTAAAAACTAACTCCGGGGCGTCGGCGTTCTCAGTGGTGTTCGTCTAGGATCTGGAGAGCGGGGTCGGACTGGTGGGATCATTCTTGCATTTAGCGGAGGGCGTACTCTTTTTCCCTCGATACTGCATAGCGGATGGGCTTTAGATGGACAAAAGTATTCGGATGGCGTTTCTCTTTCGCCTTCGCTGATCACGCTTTAGCTACCAGTTAGCGCCTTCTGCGTGTGTACGTCAGTTCAAATTTTCAAGCTGTTGCTTCTATCTCACGATACCGAGCCTCATACGTACACTGGCTCAGACCTCAGCGTGAGAACGATTCTTTCGACGATAGTCAGAGAGTGGGCCAACCCAACCATGGGACAACCTAGACTGTGAGCCGGTCCGTTGCGTGAACAGAGTCTTCGCTCCCCTCCGGTCCACGTGTATGCTGTATTCGTGGTTCTACCCCAACTCTTCCACGACTCCACGCCTTCCTCACCCGCTGGCCCTGGCAACCAGACCCTGTTGTCTTGGCACCTTGTCGCGTCGCCGCTAACCCCATCGTTTTCCAGGAACCCGCCTGAGCCGCGGCTAGCCGACGACGATCACCTTTCGTACCTAAGCAAAACATCAGGTTGCGTTGCATGCACGTATTGTCGACAGGTACATTATAGAGTAGAACGCCCAGGTATCTTGAGAGTACGACAAGCAGGCGCTCGAACTACTGGGCACCGATGTGCATTCTCTCACGTACAGGAGATCCAAGTCTGCACGAGTCAACGCAAAAGTCGACGTCCGTCTGACATCTCAGCTGTCTATCGAGGTCAGACTCCCTCCAGATCGATTGAGGTTTCCGGCATCACGAGCTCTTTCTATCAGGTGTTTGCAGTACTTGCAGTACCGGGAGCTCAGGGGTAGACTGGCTTGTGAGCTTGTGCTGCGCCATGCTGGGTGGGGACACGGTTATCTGTCCTCAATTGCCCTTCATTCTTGAGGCGCACGCGACAGCTGCTTTCCGTGTCTCACCTTCTGTATCTACCTGGACCTTCTCACAGTACCTTGTCAATTGAATATCGGCACTATCATCTGCTTCACAACTCAAATTCCACCTCGACTGCCACTAACTTCCAGCACCAAGAACAGCAGCCCACACAGCTCTCCTACCTTCGTCAGACACGTCTCTGACCATCATGCGTACCTTGGATTCGCTCCATGCGGATGGTATACACAACAAGCTCCTAGAGCAGGTCATCCGTACACCTGGCCGTATGCCATCACCGCAGCCTACACATCTGAGCGTGCCGGGTGCAACGCAGCATCGCGTGCTGCGAGAGGAATCCGGATATGTGGCGCCCAAGTTCGAGGGCAAGGAGCAGCAGATGGAAGAGTACGCATTAAATAGCAATACAAGGTTACGAGGTGGCTGCTGCTGACAACCCTCATAGAGTAATGGATCAGGTCGAGGAGAAGGGCTTCATTCCGCCAGACTTTGTCGAGTCGGAGACAAGATGGTTCTACAACGAACTCGGTATTGACGACATGTACTTTTCGACCGAGACCGTCGAGGCGTAGGTTGCAGCCTGTCAGAGCAAAACTTCAGTGGGGGCATTACTGACGCGAGACCACAGAATTGTCGCTCACATCCACTCTCTCTACGCGGCCAAGATAGCGGCCTACGCTCGGGATGATAAGCGCTTGGAAATAAGGTTGGACAAAGAGGCGGTGGATCATGCTGTCTACATCGATACAAGCAAGCCCGGCGTAACAGTCATGAACGGTCCGGGCTACGAACAGCGCATCGATGAGAAGTACCTCAACAGCTCCACGAACAGTAGCAGCTATCGGGTTGAGACCTTCCGCTCTGATAGCTTGCTACCTGGAGGGCAAGAGCAGCAACTACGGTGCTACTTCGTGTACAAATGCGACTTCGCCAACTCGAGCCCAGGACCTTCAGAGAGCCGACTGGAACAGGTTGGGGAGAAGCGGTTCCTCCAGAAAGCAACAAAGAACACGAAAGACATATACCAACAAATCCTTGAAAAGGCTGTTGCAAGAACGGGACCTGTAATAGAAATGTTCGATATTGAAGGGTCACGAGAAAAGAGGCTTGTCATCGTATACAGGCAAGGGTCAGCCCTAGGCTTGTTCAGCGCCTTGAGTGACTTGTACCACTACTACGGTTTGACGTCCTCCCGAAAATACGTTGAGCAATTCTCGAATGGCTACACAATTGTGTCCCTTTATTTAAAGCCTTTACCTGGATCCATCACGATGGCACGCCACCCCCCTATCGAGGCTTCGATCCACCAGATCATGAAGGAGATCTCTCTGTTATACTGCATTCCGCAGAACAAGTTCCAAGCACACTTTGCAACAGGTCGACTGAGCTTGCAAGAAACCATATACGCCCACTGTGTCTGGGTATTCGTAGGCCACTTTCTGAACCGACTGGGGTCCGAGTACACTACCCTGGCTTCGGTTTTGGACAGTAGCAACAGCGTCCATGCTGAGCTGCTCTCGAAGCTCAAACGCCGGCTCCGCACTGAGACGTTCACTGCGGACTACATCCTTGAAATCATCAATCAATACCCAGATCTCATCCGTTCGCTGTATCTCACCTTCGCTAACGCTCATTACGTCCAGACTCGTGGCGAAGCAGACGACTTCCTGCCTACGCTGAGTTACTTGCGGCTCAAGGTTGACAAAGTCCTGACAGACGCGGAACTTGGCGAACTCGTGAGCAAGTCAGCAGCGAACGAGCACCACGTGATGGTCATGACTGCTTTCCGAGTGTTCAACACTAGCGTTCTCAAGACTAACTTTTATACTCCTACAAAAGTGGCTCTCAGCTTCCGACTCAACCCGGGTTTCTTGCCGCCTGACGAGTATCCTCAGCCTCTGTTTGGCATGTTCTTGGTCATCAGCTCCGAGTTCCGTGGCTTCCACCTACGCTTCCGTGACATTGCTCGCGGTGGTATACGAATAGTCAAGTCACGCAGTCAGGAGGCCTACGCTATCAACGCAAGGTCAATCTTTGACGAGAACTACAATCTTGCGAACACGCAGCAGAGAAAGAACAAGGACATTCCAGAAGGAGGCTCGAAGGGCGTCATTCTACTAGACGTACATCACCAGGACAAAGCTAGGGTTGCATTCGAGAAATACATTGACAGCATCATCGACCTCTTGCTCCCACCAACCAGTCCTGGCATCAAAGATCCCATCGTCGATCTCTTTGGAAAGGAAGAAATACTGTTCATGGGTCCCGATGAGAATACTGCAGATCTCGTCGATTGGGCAACCGAGCATGCGAGGGAAAGAGGTGCACCTTGGTGGAAGTCTTTCTTCACAGGGAAGAGCCCGAAGCTGGGAGGCATACCGCACGATCGTTACGGAATGACGACGTTGTCAGTTCGAGAGTATGTCCTTGGAATTTACCGGAAACTGAACCTGGATCCCAAAAACGTACGAAAGCTGCAGACTGGTGGTCCAGATGGCGACCTTGGCTCTAATGAGATATTGCTTGGTAATGAGCGATACACAGCGATCGTTGATGGGTCAGGTGTTCTCGTTGATCCGAACGGTCTGGACTACCAGGAGTTGCTGCGATTGGCGAAGGAACGTGCTATGATATCTCAGTACGACATCTCCAAGCTGTCCCATGAAGGGTACCGTATTCTTGTCGAGGAAAACAATATCAAGCTTCCATCTGGCGAAGTCGTCAACAACGGCACGGCATTCCGGAACACCTTCCATCTTCGCAGCGGCTCGAACTACGATCTTTTCGTGCCATGTGGTGGCCGACCCGAATCTATCGACTTGAGCACAGCCAGCAAGCTCATCGAGGACGGTAAATGCACGATTCCGTACATTGTCGAGGGGGCCAACCTCTTCATCACCCAAGATGCAAAGCTTCGCTTAGAGAAGGCAGGCTGTATCTTGTTCAAGGATGCTTCAGCAAACAAGGGCGGCGTCACCTCTTCCTCCCTTGAGGTTCTAGCTTCTCTGTCGTTTGACGATCCCGGCTTCATTGAAAACATGTGCATTCGCGAAGACGGCACGGCGCCTTCTTTCTACGACGAGTACGTCAAACAGGTGCAGCAAACCATCAAGACCAATGCGATGCTTGAGTTCGAAGCGATATGGAGGGAACACGAAGATACCAAGGTCCCGCGGAGCATTCTCAGTGATAAGCTGAGTGTCGCCATCACGAAGCTGGACGAAGAGCTTCAAGGCACGGAATTATGGGACAACGTAGAGCTGCGGAAAGCTGTGCTGAGTGACGCATTGCCTAATCTGCTGCTCGAGAAGATCGGGCTTGACACGATACTGGAGCGGGCAAGTTTGATCTCGGAGATCGGTCATGGGTATCAATGCTGATCATGTTGTCTAGGTACCGGACAACTACCTTCGCGCCATCTTTGGGAGTTATCTGGCCAGTCGATTCGTATACGAGTATGGAATCTCAGCCAGCCAGTTCGCTTTCTTTGCATTGTAAGTCTTGTATCGCAGTCAGAAGGTGGATCACCACCGCTAACGGGATCACAGTATGAATAAGAGGAAGGCCAAGCTGAGGACTTGAGAGCTTGGTTTTAGTAGTGTTCCGAGCGTGGAATGTGGGCAATGTGCTAACTTGGGCGCAACTGGACTTGGGGTACATTCTTTCGGTATTAGCTAGTGTGGGGATCACAATTATACCGAAATCGCACAGGCAGACGATGGGCCTTGCATGGGATATAGGGAGTTGTCATGCAAAATATTGACACAGTTTGCTGTCTGGGTGGGTGATTCTGTGACCGCGCTCGCGTCCCGCCTCGTCTCGAGCCTCGACCTCCACCTTTCCCACCTGCACCTCCCATCAACACACGTTTGCTTCTTCGCAACGCAACGATATTTCGATACGACAGCTGGTGAACCCGAGTCGCGTACTCTCACGAAAGGTAGAAGAACAGTTTCTTTGTTTATGCGATTTCGGCGCGTTGTTCCCTACCTTGTTATCGCGACGCCTCTCAATGTTTTGATACCCTGTTCCTCTCTCATAAACACCTGTTCACGCGTCAAACAAGTCTTAAATTATTCTCGTACTATACTAAGCTATCGTCAGACTGCACACTCCAGTTTCCAACTTGACGTTGCTAGAAATACCAATCACTATGGCGTCTACACGCTCAACAACCGGCCACTCGCGCCCACGCGTCTTCCCCAACGCCGACACGGAGGCAGCTACCACCAAGAAGTCTACCGCCGGACGCAAGAAGTCTGCCACCAAGGCCAACACATCTAAGCCGCGCACAACCAAGTCAAAGACTGCAACTGGCCGCGTCACCAAGCCCAGCACGAAGAAGGCCGCTGCGACCAAGGACAAGGACACCCCGGCCTCAGAGAAGGTCGAGGACAAGGTCGAAGATGTCGTTGAGGAAGTGAAGGAGGTGAAGGAGAAGGCTACACCCAAGTCCAAGGTACGCCGAGATCAATTCGGACTCCACGCGTGTGTTCCGCGGACGTGCGTCCTTCCATGTGTATCGAACATCCAAGACTGACTGCGTGATTCGACGTGCAGGCTGCCGCAAAGTCTAAGCCGGCCGGCTCGGCCACGAAGAAGGCGAGCACCCGCAAGGCCAAGGCGTAAGGGCCGTCTTCTCGCCTCGCTGTCTCTGCCGTGCGTATATCAGCACACACTGTGGAGACAGATTCGAGTATGCTTGTCTCCATGTGACTGCCAGGTCGGGGAGCATCGCCACAACCAAAACTTGCGGGACGCGACTGCCTTACGACCCGCGCGCTCGCATGTCCATGATCGCGTGTATGCTGAGATCGCCTAGCTCGTCTTTGGGAGCGTCACGCACAAACCACCATCCTTTTTCTACCTGCGTGTCCGATGTTTGTTCTGTCTCCATCTCGTTCTTACTCTCTCTATCTCTTTCTCTCCTTAGTCGAGACCTTCAGCAGTCTCAGCAACGTCATCTTGGTATAATCTTCCTCCTTTGGTTTGGTGTTTGAGGAATGGAGTGGAGGAGCTTCGGATGTACGATAGATACCCAAGGCATTTGTGATAGATTGACACTTTTCCTTCACTGCTGGTTCCATGAGTACAACAACGACGCATCTGTCTTTACCGGCAGCATGTGCGCACGTATCGCCGCTTGACATGTCAGGCCCTTGGACCATGCGACGTGCATACACCAAAAACAATATGAGGACTTCCAAAAGTCTGCAGGCCTCGTCGGGATGGTCAGGCTGCCTACGAGACACGTGCTGAATACAGCTATCCAGACCAAAGCGATGTCACGCCTTGCCTGGATGAAACAAGCCTCCAGGTACTAACGGGACAGGTGCTGATAATGTCTTAGCCGCTGTTGATGCACGCGCCTTGATCTGGAGGACCGGTCATGTCTCAGAACGCGAAGTCCTAATCCAAGAGGGTTCGTCCTTCGCTCATCGCCTTGTTGTTGCACTGCATTAGCTACACGAAGACTCTCCAGCCTTCAATCTTGCCATAAGACGGCGTTGTGGACCTTTGCGACAAACGTGACACTTTAATCGGTGTTTTGTGCGGCTCTTTTCCGATCCGATCAGGGTCTTCCAGTCCCAGATCTGAAGGCCACGCTCATCCTGGGATCCAAGTACAACAACCGCCCTTTCCAGACTTCATTGCTTTGAATGGCAGACGGAGTTTTATTTCTAGTATCATACTGTTCTCTTGTTCCCCCACACTCGTTTACGCCGCGACTCGTGTGCCATCCCATGAACCGTCGTCCAGTAAAAGCAGCGCGATTACACGCCTAGAAGTGACTGCTACACCTACGTCAAACCCTCGAGCGGCCTTGCGCGTTGCGCAACGGCAGCCAGGTCCAGGACCGCTAGCGACTATGTCGAGTCTACCACCGGTCTCCTCGGAGCGTAGCAGCGTAGGTCCTCCTTGGTTTATTTCTGTGACTGCTTGAACCACAGCGCACTGATACGTCTTGGCGCATCAAACAGCCTACATCATTCATGGCACCTCCTCCTCCGCCCTCGACCCTCATTCGGACTAGGAACTTTGTCGCCCAGCCTGTCGTGGCCTCCTTTATTGCGGGTGGAGTAGCCGGCGCGGTATCTCGAACCGTCGTGTCGCCCCTCGAGCGGTTAAAGATCCTGTTCCAGATCCAGAGTGTAGGCCGGGAAGAATACAAGCTGTCGATATGGAAGGGTCTCGCGAAGATGTGGCGCGAAGAAGGTTGGAGAGGCTTCATGGCGGGAAATGGCACGAATTGCATACGCATTGTTCCCTACTCTGCTGTACAGTTTGGCAGTTACAACTTCTACAAGCGGGTAAGCAGATCCCATGGTTGCACGAAGAACGGAGAAACACAACGTTTGTCGCACGAGTCTCAGGGCATTTGCGCGAGCCACGATATCCACCACAATCGGGCCTGACTGTCACCAATACGGCCAAAGTGACTGACAGACATTTCAGTTCTTCGAGAACACCCCCGGAGCGAATCTTGGCGCGGGCCAGCGTTTGGCCTGCGGCGCTCTTGCAGGCATTACGTCTGTCACCTGCACCTATCCACTCGACATCGTTCGCACTCGGTTATCCATACAATCCGCTTCCTTTGCGGCAATACAAAGAAAAGAGCCTGGAGCGAGGTTACCCGGCATGTGGGCGACGATGGCCGGAATGTACAAGAACGAGGGAGGCTTTCTTGCTTTGTACCGAGGAATCGTTCCTACAGTAGCTGGAGTTGCACCATACGTCAGTGGATCTTTGACTACCGATACTCTCTACGGGAGCTGATTATGATTACTAGGTCGGACTCAACTTCATGGTCTACGAGTCTGTGCGGGTGTATTTCACCCCAGAAGGCGAGAGAAACCCTACTGCAATCGGAAAGCTCGGTGCGGGAGCGATCTCAGGAGCTGTGGCACAGACATGCACGTACCCCTTGTAAGTCCCCCTGACTCTCGAAGCCTTCAAGGTTATAGGCTCACAGGACCACAGTGATGTTCTACGGCGGAGGTTTCAGATCAACACCATGTCCGGAATCGGCTACCAGTACAAATCCATCTTCGACGCCATACGGGTCATCGTTGCTCAAGAGGGAGTAAAGGGGCTATACAAGGGCATCGCTCCAAACCTGCTCAAGGTTGCACCAAGTATGGCCAGCAGCTGGTTGAGCTTCGAGATGACTCGCGACTTCTTTATCAGTCTTCGTGAAGAGGACGACCTATAGATGTTCCCTTCGGTTACGGTGGTTCCAGATCCCACGTTGGCACATGCCAGCTTTCGTGCGAAAGAACTCTACCTTGCTTGCACATCAGCGTTTAGAGGAACGAGTTGGATGCAAAGACCGGACGCACCACGTCAAGCTTCCTAAGATTGTGCGCACAGCATCGCTTGGATACCATCCTTGCGTATCTCATCTTCCTTTGTCAGCATCATGCATCAGGGTCACTGGGGATATCGTGGATGGCGGGCGTCGGTCTAAACTTGATGGAAAAGGCGTTTAGAGATCTTTGCTGCTAAATGTATATTTTATTGACCATTCGAACTGCTGTGAGACAAAGTCAGCTAGGGGTGAATGTCCAATGCAATAAGCCGTATCTAATCGGTGGTATTCCTGAGTACGGTTTCCGTACTGAGCCGGAGCCGGATAAACCTCACCGAACCCTTCGCGCTTCCCACAGCGATTTCGAAAACTCGACCAGCAACGACAACCTCAATCAACGACGATTCCTGTCAACAGCCGTCACAATGGGTTCGTCTACCCATGCACACACAGTGTGCTTTGCGAGTCCTGCTGCTCTTCTTGACTCTGCAGGGCGTTTAGCGAACAAGGGCTGATTGCGGATTCCACCAGGTATCGACTTGGACGCCCACCATGTGCGCAACAGCCATCGCAAGGCTCCCAAGAGCAACAACGTCTACCTTAAGCTCCTCGTGAAGCTTTACCGGTTCTTGACTCGTATGTTCATTATCTCTCCATCTTGTTTGGCTCCCGGGCAAGCCAGCGTTCTGCCGGCTGTGGGCTTCATTCGCACGCCTAGAAATGCGGCCAATGCTAACCACCCGTACGTTGCAGGTCGCACCGATGCTGCCTTCAACAAGGTCATCCTCCGCCGCCTGTTTATGTCCCGCATCAACCGTCCCCCTATGTCCCTCTCCAGGATAGTAGCTACCGCCGCGACCGAGCATTCAGCCAAGGCCCACGCTGGCAAGACTATCGTCCTTGTCGGCACTGTTACCGACGACAACCGCCTTTTGACAGTTCCCAAGCTCACGATCGCCGCGCTACGTTTTACCGCGACTGCTAGAGCAAGGATTGTTGCTGCTGGCGGAGAGTGCCTGACTCTAGATGAGCTGGCCGTGAGGGCGCCCACTGGCGCAAACACACTGCTACTTCGTGGCCCAAAGAACGCTCGCGAAGCCGTCAAGCACTTTGGCTTTGGTCCCCACTCGCATAAGGTACGCTGTCCACGGAGACGCATTGACGCGTTGCAGGATTTGCGGAACACAAATACTAACAAGCTTGTAGAAGCCATATGTCGAGAGCAAGGGCAGGAAGTTCGAGAGGGGTCGTGGTCGCAGACGGTCAAAGGGTTTCAAGGTGTAAGCGTCGAGTCGTGTCAACGGCGCCTTCTGACGGCACACTTCGGGTTCAATGGATGGCGGATTTCATGGTAAAGTCCTGCTGCAACAGCGTGTTGTTTTCAGCGGATCGAAAGGCAGCGTACCTTCTACGCCATCAATGTTTACAACACATTATGGCAATCATCAGCTTCAGCATCGTGTAGTCGTTGGCCTGAACGAGTGCTCTATATTCATGCCAGAACGCCCTTTTACGTGCCACGTCCGCAAGAAGTGCCACGTGCTATGATCCTCTTCTGGATGTGAAAGCTGCCTTACATGTGGCTGTTGCGTGCATGTTGTTGAAATCCTGAAATGAGCGTGGCCGTTTTCTGAAAATTTACCTACTTCAGAGACTAAAATCCCAGCATGAACATGACATTGTGGCTAAGGCAACGATGATCTTGATGCGCATGTCCATGAAATCAGAAAGCGCCCACGACACGGACAGAGATAGTCTTGACTGATCTCTCCATAGTACACTGTCCACGAGTAGAGAACCTCGGAGGGACACTGCAACCTCGATTGCCAGTTCTCACGTAAATATCTCCCCATCTAAGTACACGCTTCTTCACTACGTATCACTACGAAGGCATGGATGGTCAAGTAGTGGGTGTTCTGGGAGGAGGACAGCTCGGCCGCATGCTGGTAAGAAAAGGAATGAGCTTGACAGAACTGCCATTACTCCTAGGATCCCCTCTCTCAAATCTAGATGCTAAACAACTTGCAGGTTGAAGCTGCAAACCGCTTGAACATCCAGTGCAGAATACTGGATGCAAAGCATGCCCCCGCAAAGCAGATACAAGCGCACGGGCAACACGTCGAGGGCTCTTTCAAGGATGCAAATGCCGTTCGAGAGCTCGCAAACTCCGGCTGCACTGTGCTCACGGTCGAGATCGAGCACGTCAACACGGACGTGCTGAAGGAAGTATCGGAGCGTGTCAGTGTGAAGCCTCACTGGGAGACTCTCCAACTCATTCAAGACAAGTACCTGCAGCACCAGCATCTCTACCGTAGAGGTGTCGCGACGGCGGCTTGCGTCAATGTCGAGCAGAACGACGAGGACAGTATTCGCCGTATAGGGCAAGAACTAGAGTACCCGTTCATGCTCAAATCAAGAAAAGAAGCGTACGATGGCCGAGGGAACTACCCCGTGAAGTCCGAAGCAGAAATTCCCAGTGCTCTCAAAGCACTCGGCGATAGATCTTTGTACGCAGAACGATGGGCTCACTTCAGAAAAGAGCTGGCCGTCAACGTGGTGAAGACGAAAGACTCCGTTCTCTCCTTCCCAACGGTCGAGACGGTGCACGAGGACAGCATCTGCAAGCTAGTCTACGCTCCAGCACGCGATATTGCTCCAAAGATCTTGGCGCAAGCAGAAGAACTCGCGAAGAAGGCAGTGGCGTGCTTCAAGGGCAAGGGCGTCTTTGGCGTAGAGATGTTCTTGCTGCAAGACGACACGCTTCTGATCAACGAGATCGCACCACGACCGCACAATTCGGGTCACTACACGATTGAAGCGTGTCCCATCTCACAGTACGACGCTCATCTACGGGCTATACTCGACCTGCCAATCCCAGAGGAGAGTCTGAAACTCCGACAGCCTGCCATCATGCTCAACATCCTTGGTGGATCGAAGCCAGACTCGCATCTCGCGGTCGCGAAGAAAGCCCTGGCAAATCCCAGGACGAGCATTCACTTGTACGGTAAGGGAGATGGCCGACCAGGCCGGAAGATGGGGCATGTCACCATCACGGCGCCTTCGATGCGGGAAGCCGAGCAGATGATCCAGCCTCTGATCGATGCCGTAGACGAAGTTCACGCAGGCACCGGCAAGAGCCAGAAGTCTGCGCAGCCAGCAGCAGCACGCAAACAGTCTCACGCGCCCCAACCCCTCGTTGCGGTGATCTCAGGGTCCGACTCGGATATACCGAAGCTGAACGATGCCTATGACGTGCTTGACAAGTTCGACATCCCGTACGAATGCGGCATCACCTCCGCCCACCGCACGCCGGACTACATGGCACAGTATGTCGGCGGCTGCGCGGAGAAGGGAATCAAAGTCATCATTGCAGCAGCTGGAGGTGCTGCGCATCTGCCAGGGATGGCCAGCGCGTATACCCCGCTCCCCGTTATCGGCATACCCATAAAGCCGAGCATTGGTGATGGGACGGACTCGCTGTTGAGTATCGTTGCAATGCCCAAAGGTGCGTTCCCTTCAATCCGTATCTCCCTACCTTCGCCCACCCCGCTCCGGCTCTCCTTCACGCCCTCCTTCTCGCTTGTGCATATGTGCTGATTCAGTGTATGCAGGCGTCCCCACCGCTTGCGTCGGCATAAACAACAGCACAAACGCGGCGCTCCTGGCCGCGCGGATCCTGGGAGCCTCGGACCCGGCGATCAGGCGGAAGGTGGAGGAGTACATGGCTGACTCGAATGCAGCGGTCAGAGAGAAGGATGTGAAATTGCAGGAGGAGGGCCCCAGAGAGTATCAGGCGAAGCACATGGCGAAGAAATAGACCGCGAGGCAGAGACGCCCGTCCGCAGACACTCAGCTGTGGCAACGCATCTGCTTTGTCGTAACTCATTAACCGGGAATTCTACTACTGTGCCTGGCCGCGCTTCCGTCGTGATCTCCCGTTTTCGTCGAGTGTATCCCAGACTCCTCCTGACTCCCTCGTCTCGCTCCAACGACACCAGAAACGCCCCACCCAAACTCTCACGCGCTCTTCCCCTCCCTCCAAAACCGGGCCTTGACCCCCTTCGCCGGCTGGAGCACAATCTCGGCCTTCAGGCCCGGCTCGCCCTCGCCGCCTCCCTCAACCCTCTCGAACCGCTGTAGGATCCTCACGACGGTGTACGCCATCTCCGTGAGCGCGAACTGCTGTCCGATACAGATCCTCGGCCCGCCGTTGAAGGGGATGTACGTCCACGGCTTCGGCGTCCACCCGTCCCACCGCTCCGGCGCAAAGTCCAGGACCGGCGGGAAGGCCGTCGTGGCCGGGTCCGGGTAGATCTCGGCGTCGGTGCGGCGCTGCATGACGAGCGTCGAGTAGCCGACCGGCGAGCCCGCCAGCACGCCGACCGGCTGCAGCCCGTCGGCGCCGCCGCCGTGCGGCAGCGACGTGTCGCGCAGCGCGACGCGCACGTTGAACGGCACCACGGGGTAGAGGCGCAGCGTCTCGTTCAGCGTGTGCTGCAGGTAGCGCATGTTCTTCAGGTCGGCATACGTGGGGGCGCGGCCGAGGCCTACGACGTCGAGCACCTCGCGGCGCAGCGCGCACACGATGCGCCGGTTGCGCGACAGCTCGAAGAACAGCCAGGACAGCGTGCAGGCGGTGGTGTCGCGGCCGGCGAGCAGGACGGCGACGAGCTGGTCGCGCAGCACTGTGCGGTCTCTCGTGAAGCGCGCTAGCGCGTGCAGGAAGGTGTAGCCCGAGGCCGACCTTGTCTTTTGTTCGAGCTCGGCGGGGGAGAGCAGGAGGGCCTCTTCGATGTAGGGCGCGACGAACTCGTTGATGACGCGCAGGTTGGCGTGGAAGGCGGCGCGCGGGATCAGGCGGTTCAAGGGGCCGGCGCGCGAGATCACGGCTTGCACGCGCTGCACTTCGGCGAAGGCGTTGGCGAAGCGCACTTGGGGCGTTTGGAGACTGTCGACGCTGCGGCCGAGGAGGAAGTCCGTTGCTGCGTCGAGCGTGTATCTGATACGTCATGTTCAGTCTTGACAACCCTGTGGATGTGACGGTGGTGAGGACTGCTAGCTGGCCATGCTTCGCGAACACACCTGAAGAAGAGATCCACGAGCTCGACCTCCTCGCCTCCTGCAAGCTTCTCGATCAGCACCCCAACGTGCCTCTCAAACACCTCCAGATCGCTCAGCCGGTCCCGCACAAACTGCGGCCTGATCAACTGTCTCGAATCGTGCCACTGCTCGAGATCAGTCGTAAAGATACTATCGCCCAGAAAATCGTGCCACTCCTCATTGAACATCTTCCCCTTTCCGAAGTCCTGGAATTGCGTCGCCAGAACGGCCTTGATGTTCTCCGGGTCGGCAGTGAAGATGACGCGCTGGCCACAGGCCGTCGCTTCGATGGTGTACGGATTGGCCGGGTTGCCGTAGCCGTGGAAAAAGCCGAGCCATAGCTCGAGATTCCGCTGCGCTTTGTGGTACTTCACCCCATTGTAGATCAGCTCGATGCCGAAGGGGAGCCAGGTTGTGCGGACGGGTGCGTGGCCGCCTAGAGCGCGGATCTTGCGGTTTGATTGGAAAAGGCGGAATTGGTAGTAGATTATGAGAGATACCAAGAGCAGTAGTACGATGTTGAAACGCGAGACGTGTGTGAGGAGTTGATCAAGCATCTTGGAAAGTGTCTTTGTGATCTCGATTAAAACAGTCACGGCGTAGTCTACGTAGCTTTGGCTTGCATCATG
Organism: Cryomyces minteri; assembly: GCA_005059845.1. NCBI lineage: Eukaryota > Fungi > Ascomycota > Dothideomycetes > Cryomyces > Cryomyces minteri. The sequence continues at coordinate 19,353 of NAJN01000393.1, forward strand.
TATCACTCTCTAAAAGCGAGCAAAGTAGGCACAAGCTTGGTGCAAGGGATACTCCTCTTTTGAGGTGAGGTGTATGTTGCTGCGCCTCAGGACGGACAAGGTCAGTCAGCGTGGATGGTGGCGCTTAGTAACTTTCAGCTCCTGCAAATTACATGGAGGACGGAATCGGCCTTCCGCAGACACAGTTGCTTGCAGGCGAGAAAGCACACGCTCTTCTTCTGGTCCATGTGAAAGTTAGTTCGTGAGACACGGAATGCCAAACGGGGTTTGCTCATGTCACGGGATAACTCAAATCTTTTTGTTTGGTATTATATTAGCTACACATTGTTATAGATAGTGATGTAGACGCTTTTCAAGCCGGTACAAGTAGATCAAGCCGTGTGCGTGAAGCCAGAGCAACTGCTGGAGCATCGCTTCCTATTTGTTCTTATCGTGAAAGTCGTTCATTAGATCTTGCATAACCCCCCAATATCTCCGAGTCTTCGACATCTAATGCTCTCCTCACAAGGCGCACTGCGTTCCGTTCATGGTGCAGAACGGCATCTGGATGGGTTCTGCCATCACACCTCGGGCGACCAGCCTCTCCCTCATCTCGCTCAATCTGGGACTTGCAGTGATTTGACTGCGGTTCTGGCCTGATGCGTCTTTAGCACCGCTCCACAGGACCTCGCCAGCTGCGGATGCTCTCGGCCAGACGTTGCGGTCAAGGTTGACCGGGTCGGTCTGCTCGCTCCACATGTGTACTTCGCCCCCTAGAACGAGGTGGGTACCGTTTGCGGGCACGCCTTCAAGCGGGTCGTAGGCATACATCACACGCCAGTTGTGGCGTGGGCTGCAGTAGTCGTTGTATGGGTAGAACTCTCTGGATGAGACGCCTGGTGCAAAGTCAAGCCATTGACCATGACCACAGTCGAGGTACTTCATCACAGATTAGCAAACATCCATATTCTAATCTATTATGAAGTGCTCACCCAGTAGTTGTAGTTGCCTACAAGAGCCTTATGACCTGAAGCCACGGTAGCTGCTACGGCTGCCTCACTCTGCCACGTCTGAACCACGACGTCCTCACCAAGGGTAAGATTCCACACCAAGAGCATCTCTTCCCAGACGATTGGCGTCAATCCAGCAGCACGAACTTGGTTGTGATTGCGATCGACGAACTTCTGCATCAATGGCTGGAGGACTGCGGTCTTGTTCGACCTGACTGTCTCGTCGAGATTGTAAGCATTGAGGTTCACCTCGTCACCTCCGGTGTGGAAGTATGAGGAGTACGGAGACACGCGAGGCAGCAGGTCATTCAGGAGAGTGTTGAGAAAGTCGGAGACCGCAGAGGAGTTGAGCTTCAATGTTCCTGAAGGTGGCTCTGCTGCATAGGTGCCCCAATTTGGCTGTACATTGAACGCGGTGATGAGTTCTGGATGACTGAACCAGATCGAGGAAGTATGGCCAGGCATATCAATCTCGACTATGACCTCAACGCCACGGAGGGCTCCGTAAGTCTGAATGTTCTTGAGATCGGCTGGACTGTAGACCAGATCGGATCGGTATGCACCTTTGGTTGCTAGGTCTGGCAGAGCTGGGATCACTAGTGGCCATGATTGCGAGTCCGTTGCATGCAGATGGAACCGGTTCATCTTGTTGTAAGCCAAAGCGTCGATCATCCTAAGGACATCTGGCACGGGGTACCAGCTTCTTGCCACGTCCATGTTCATGCCACGATGGGGGAACTCTGGAGCATCCGAAATCTGGACGGGAGCCAAGGGTGTATAGGCACCGCCTTTCGAGTGCTTGTAGAAGAGCTGCGTGAAAGTGTTCAAACCATATGATATGCCAATGGACGAAGCGGCCGTAATGGTGACTGCTCCATCTTTGGTCACACTCAAGGTGTATGATTCGTCTACAGCACCATCCAAAGCCTTCGACGCAGTCTTCGAGTCTGTGGAGTTCTGCTGCAGGGCGATCGATCTGATGTAGGTCTTGTTGCTTTCTGAAGGCTCAAAGTTCGAGTTGCGTGGGTGAAACTTCCAAGGGATGAAGTTCTGAGTGAAGATGGTGTCTAACGTCCGCTGGATAGCAGTTGCTACGATCTGGGCTCCGGTAACGGTGCCGTTGGGGTTGCTGCTGTTCTGCATGTAGCCTACAGACTTTGGGCGACAAACGATGTTAGCCATACAATCGTTGTATGCCATACCGACCACGGGACTGAGAGATACGCATGTCTTACCTGAGTTTCACTGTTGTATGTGATCTTCACCTTCTTGTCGACCCAAAGCACACTATCACCAGAAGCGTAGCTTGAAGGAATAGGCCATATCGCAGAAGCGAAAGGCAGAAAAAGAGCAATAGCACCGAATAGCTTCATGGCGAGGAGACGGTTGATCAAACGTTCCTTGAATGGCAGAGCCTATGCCCTTAAGCAGCTCGACTCACGATGTAGAGTGCCGTAGGTGGCGTGGGCGCTGGTACTGGGAAGCCAACGAAGGAATGAGTGTGGGTAGATGGCTTTATGTGGATTGAGGTTTGTTTACGGCCTATATATACAATGTCTCGGAGCAGCGTTGTCGCGACCCCGCTCTGTGCGCTGGGCGATTGTTCTGACGTGAGGAGGAATGAGATGGACGGGACTTGAGTCTGCCTGCACAGCATGTTAACAAAGACCGAAGCAGAGAGAGCTGCTGCAACGCGACGCAAGGTTACGCAACGGGGTTCCATTGGACCTGACGATCGTTGGTTCATCCTGGCTTGACGAACGGAAGAAGCGTGCGGACCCGGCACGGCTAGCCATGGGCTCGTGTAGGGACATTCTTCATTGAGCCTACTGGAGGCCTCGCGGGTTGCAGGCCGCTGTTAGCGATGCTACTGCAGAACCAATGTACCATAGGTGGAGCGTGGGCGTCGGAGCACGCCCACGACGCAGAGACTGTAAGCACCACGGCTGAGAGCGTGTCCGGAGAAAGAGCAATCTGAGACGGAGCGGGGGTCTCGGTGCAGGTTTCAGCTGCCGCCGCAGTGAAGAGCCAGGTCAGGGTTCGAGGCTGGAGAACGAGTACAGCCTGTGCGCATACCGTGGCACCGGCAGTGGTCGTACGTCCTGCGCTCGAGAGAAGAGGTGGGAGCTTTGGACGTCCTGATCTGGGACGACCTGTTCAGATTGGGCCATGCTTCGAAGACAGGCACCGCTGGCGTTGTGGGCGCGGAACAAGTCCACACAGTGCTTGTACAACTAAGGCACGCAAGGGACATACGAACTGCAGCATCGGCCTTGGGTGCAGGGCAAATAGTCACGCCACTCGCCCATCACTTGGCGTGTTGCGCAAACGGACCTGGACGAGGGATGCAACAAACAACCGAATGGCGTCTCATCGTGTGCGTCGTAGCTAGGATCAGAGACGCAAGAGCGATGTGTCCCTCCCTGTTTGAGAAGAGTTCATGGGCAGATGTCTTGCAAACTGTACAGTACCTGTGTCGTCGACCCGTAAGGACGGCAAGGCGTAGAGCCTCCGGCCTAGACGCAGACTCGATGGCCTCGCACCTCGACTTTCCATTGCGCTTCGACATGCTCGAGGGTTGCCGTTCACGATGGCTCGCCAAGGCGATCCGGGATTCGCAGCGCCCCAGCCTTATCCCTCTTTCCGGTCAGCTCTTACGCAGGCGTTCTGCCTCGCAACCTAGAGCAGCAAACTAACCAATTGCAAGCCATCCCAAATGCCCCATGATGGCTCTCATGTTCTACGGCAGTGTAATCGTGGCGCCTTGTTTGCTCAGGTTGAGGCTCAGAGAGTTCGCACTCCAGAACTCGTAGTCGAGCTCTCCTTCGCCATCTCAGCGTAGGGCTGTCCTCCGTCCTGTCTACCCACCACTCTCGTCAAATCGAACTTCATCATGGCGGAGATTGGTATCATCGCGTCGGTCATACAGATCGTTGGATTAGGAACACGGCTATCGCTCGGCCTGTACAAGTTTGGTGTGACCATGTCGTCAGCAACTCAGGATGTTACCCGTATTGCCAATGGTGTGAATCTGTTTTGCCTCATGCTCAGACAGGTTGGCACCACTCTCGAAGAAGACACGATCCATTCTCCGGAAGCCGTTGAGACGGTGCAAGAGATCATGCAGCAATGTCGCCACGTTTTCGATGAGATTGAGAAGATGTTGGCAAAATTCAAGAGCCTGGGTAATAACTCGAAGGGCCCCCATCTCGTTGAAAAATGGAAGTGGAGCATCCACAAGCCTAAGGTCGACTATCTTGTGGGACATCTTGACTCTCTTAAGTTGACGCTGTCTGTCATGTTACAAACATTGCATGCCGCCAAGATCACAGCGTGGACGAGGTAGGATCAACCCTAGGCACACCGTCATTGCAGATGCTGAGTCTTTGTGACAGGCGACAACAGCAGACGTCAAGCTCAGGGATGGCCGAGAAGAACTTCCGTGTTGCCGAGGAGCGGCTTCAGATGGAGAGCCTGATCATCGAGCAGCAGCTGTCTGTTATCAAGACAGGGCAGCTGTTTGAGGGGTACCAAAATGACCGCTCAGCAGCACTTTCCCTGGAACAGGGCGACCAAGACCCAGAACAGTTGGCCCTCAAACTACACTCCGAGTTCACGAAATGCGTCGGTTTCACCCTTTTTCAGGAACCTAGCTGCGCTTT
>NAJN01000394.1:0-24000 GCA_005059845.1 Cryomyces minteri
TGCCTACAACGAATCCGCCAACTCTCCTATATTCGATCATTCAGGATCGCTTACTCTTTTTAGCTCCTTCCTCCACCGATGTTGAGCCACTTCTTGTTCTCGAGTTCCTGCACCGCGTCGCTGATGCGCTGGAAGAGTTCTTAGGCTCGCCATTGCTGGGCAGCAGGATCGAGAGCAGTTATGATGTGGTCGCGCAGGTGCTGGGAGAGATGTGCGATGCGGGCCTGGTCGGAAGCACGGAGCCGAATGCACTGAGGGATGTGGTAGAGGCGTCGACATGGGTTGGGAAGCTGTTGGGTGGAGTGGGACTACCAGGGTGCGTCCTACCATTCGAATACCTATACGGGGACTTTGAGGATTCGAGGCTTGGTCTGGCTTTGCCTTGGCCTATGAAGATATGCTGACCAATTTGTCGACACCGCAGCTCTTCTCCAGTGTCGAATGCATCCTCCGCCGCCTTCTCGCTTCAGAAACCACAGCTAAACCCTACCCTTTCAAACAGCGGCTCCGCGATTCCATGGCGACGATCCAATGTCCGTCATACCTCCAACGAACTCTACGTCGACATTGTCGAGACACTCTCTGTCACCATCGCTCCATCTGGCCGGCCTCTCTCCGCCTTCGCCAATGGCTCTATTGCGTTCACCTCCAAGGTGTCTGGTGTGCCAGACCTCCTCCTCACTCTGAGCGCACCAGGAGGGAAAGTGGGCATTGAGAAGGCACTAGACCTGCCAGTCTTCCATCCGTGTGTGCGGCTAGCAAGATGGCGGGAAAGGCCAGGAGAGCTGAGTTTTGTGCCGCCGGATGGACGCTTCGTACTCGCAGGCTACGAAGTGGACTTGCTGCCTCCGGGGTCCCTCACAGATGGCAAGACTACTCCGAACATCAACCTTCCGGCATCCATTGAAGTCTACACGTCCCTGGGCCCGTATGGCAGCGAATTCGAGATACGCCTCACTCTCTCAAACCGCTTCCGCACTTCCAACTCTAGTGCGACCTCCTCGGCAGCTTCGTCGTCTCTCCCAAACACGCTAGGTCGCTCAAGCGGCAGTGCAATGCGGAGTACACCATCTCCTGCATTCGGGACCAGTGCCACGGCTCACTTTAGTAATCCGACTGTTGAAGACATTCTGATCAGCACTCAGATCCCCACCAGTGTCCGCAATCTTAGTGATATCAGACCGAGCAAAGGTGAAGCGCACTTTTCACCTACCGACGGAGCCCTGGAGTGGCGCATACCAAGTAGGGACGTTGGAACGAGTGCGACACTGCGCTGTACGGTCGTGGGTCCTCTCACGGCGAAAGATGCGGAGGGTGGAACGAACGGCTTCGACTTCGGCACCAACAGCAGCACATGTGACTATAACGATGACGACGACGCGCTATCAATGCACCGATCTTCTGCGAAGGCGTCACGACCGGCCCAGCCTGAGCGAACCGAGAGCGCGCGGTACGCAAGCCACATAGCACAGAATGCAGCACTCATGCCCCAAAGCGCGACGCTGAGCTTTTCGGTCAAGGGCTGGTTAGCAAGCGGTATAAGAGTGGAGAGCTTGGAGATCGACAAGAAGAGGAGCAGGGGGCTAGGCGAAGGAGTAAGGCCATACAAAGGCGTCAAATATCTCTGTGTCAGCCGGGGTGGGTGGAGGTTAGGTGTTGATGTTGGTTTGGCGACAGATAAGGTACTCCATGCATGGATGAGCTTTGTGACATGAATGGCGTATATGGATAGACGAAACCGAGCAATAATCCCACAATTCATGCCATATTTGACATTTCCTTCTGGTTATTTGCATTCCCGTTTTATCTAGGCCCGCCCTTGACCTCCCAACCTCCCAACGCTGCGAAGTTTCTTCCTCAACCTTCTGCACAAGGCGGAAGCATCAACGAAAAGTAAAAATGCAACCTGTCAGACTGCCATCAACGCCCACCCAAGCCAGCACGACCGAAGTCAGCACCCAGCCGGGTAGAGATCATCACCACCCATCCCCGAAAGGACGGATACAAGGCATCACTCTGGGGCGTCGAGGTTATCGATCATCAGCCAGGTTGGAGATTCTGTGGCTCTGGTAAGGAGCTCAGAAGAGGACGTTTACTATAGAAATGATTCTATGACTGTGAGGAGGGAAGACGAAGTTAGCAAGGGGCGTCTCATAGAGCGTGCGGGCAGATTTGGCTTACAGTAAAGTCGACTAAGGAAAGAAGAGGAGGGCGAGGAAAATTTGAAACATATAGGATATCTGGACGCTAGTGGCTAGTGTGCTTCGGCCGGATCATCCTATGATATCCGCTCCGGCTGCCGCTCGTTCATCCCTTGCGGCTGCAGCTATCCCTGCCGGAGTCTCTCATTACTGCCTTGATCTATCTTCTGTTCTGTTCGTTAGACACGGAATACTAGCACGATGGACGGGGAGCAAGACAGCATTATGAACGAGACAGCGACTGGACCGGGCACTGTTGGCGGTGAATTCAAGGAATCCTACACCACAAGGCCACGCTACAAGTCATGGAGGTACATGAAGTTCGCGAACTTTGTCGACCGCTCATAGCTGATCTGGAACAGAAAGAAGTACCGAAAGATGAGAATTAGGTTCGAGGCCGCGCTGAAGGAGAGTAATGAGCTGTTCATAGAGGAGCAAAAAGCTCTGAAGTTGGCCCGAAGGCTGCAAGAACAGAACGAGTATGTGAAAATAGGCAAATATTGTCTCCACATTGTCGCTGACGGAAGCTGCGCAGCCAAATACTGGAGCTTCTCCTCGACATCAACGACAGCACGCGTGTGCCCCCTGAACTGCGCTACAATCTCTCCAGTCCCGACTCCGGAGAGCTCGACAACCTAGAGGAAGAGGAACCGGCAGCTCTCCAACAGGCACTGCACCGCGCACATGCGGCTGTCGCGAGCGGCTCACTGACCGAACCCGAGTTCTATCACATCAACGAGACAGTCGCGCGGAAGCTCAAACACCACGGCACAAAACCCCTTGCTAGGCTCGAAGCAATGGTTCCTCACACATACCTCCCCAGAGATCCCGGTGAGCTCCCAGCCGACCTCGCCACGGACTTCCTCCCCGGCTATCTCGACTCCGCGCACGAAGACGAGTACCTCGCCTCCATCGACGTCGTCAGCGGCACCATTCACCCGCACGCCCTGCGGCCCATCCCTAGCGTACATATTGACGACTCGGAAAAGGACAAAGAGAAGGCGCTGGAGCGCGACGTGGCAATCTACAACCCGGTCTCGGTGCACAACTGGCTGCGCAAGAACCTGCCGAACAATTACATCAACGAGAAAGCAGCCAGCGGCGGCGGAGGTGGCGATGCCGAGAGCGAGAAGAGCGGGTATGTAAGAGCGGCGCCGAACGCACGTAACCTGGCGAAGAGAGTCAACGAGAAGTCATCGTCGTCTGCGAACAGCCACCTGCCTGCCGAGAAGATGGAGCAGGACCTGCTGGACGAAGAGATCGGTTTCACGCCGGACGTTGCGGCGCCGGGGACAGGAAGTGCAAGTGCGAAGAAGAGGGCGCGCGACGATGACGGCAGCTATAGGCCGAAAGGCGGGAGCAGTAGGCCGGCGAAGAGGAAGAGAGCCGAAGGCGATGGTGGGGGAAAGAAGAGGATCAAGACCGAGAAGGCGGGACTGGCTACGGAGGGATGATGGTCCGTTTCCTGATGTATCACTTTTTGCATGTATTACCCATAGTGACTCTTTATCTGTCCCATGTATACCGTATTGTCCGCGTTTACTTGTGTCTTTTCCCACTAGCCCCGGCCCTGCTGCAGCACATACTGCCGTCTAAAAGACTGCACACCATCTCGACCCGTCCGCAGCACCGTCTGCAAGTCTTCTCTGCACAGTGTAAAGCACCCATCATCGTCCCGTACCGTCCTACTACTCCAAAAGCTTCAATACTCGATACCCCAAGGGACCTCCCTACGCCCATCAATCCCAGAGCCTGACCGCACGCAAGGAGTCGGTACTCGTCTCCATCCCATCGCGACCCTTCACTCGGCCTCAAAACAAACGAGCCACTATCTCCAGCCATGTAATCAGGTCGACGGAAAGACAGGAGTTGTGCTTCCAGCGGTCCAAATTTGTGTGTCTGTGTGTGTACGGAGTAAGAACCGGCTCTAGGCCGTCAACGATGAGACCTGGAACGTATTGCAGTATCATTTGAGGGGGGAGGAAGGAGCCCTGGCAGTCTTTAGGAGCCGGTAGGCACTGTGTCGTCAATGCCGCTGGAAGTGGGGTGACGTTGAGGAGCTGAGGAGGTGTTGATGCTGCACGCTGGGGTTCTACTGACTACAGGAGTGTGGATGTTCTGATATGTTCGGTGGAGAGCTATACTATGGACAAGGCCTGGGGTGCTCCTATTTCGTGGATGTAGATGGGCAGTGCAGCATCATCTGCGAAGGAAACATCCCTGCGTGTTACATACCCCATGCGAAGACAGCTTTTGCAATCATGTGGCACAGAGCACGGTCGCAAACCCCCGTCGGAAGATTGACACAGGCTGTAGAGTGCAGTAGCCGCCAAGGTAGCTCAGATGAAGCTAATATACAAAACCACATGTCTGGCTGGTATGCTCTTCTACAGCCTCCCGCGTGCTTTTGAAGCGTGTTTGTAACAGTCAGCCTATGCGCCGTCCCATGCTGTGTCGTGAAATGCGAAGCCCCGGTATGCATTGAAGAAGCCAGCTCCTCGTCCCACGGTAGCAAGTTGCAGATGCGCCACCCCATGCTCCGCCGTGGAATGCGAAATCCAAAGTGAGCTAAGGAAGCCAGTCTCCATCTCACAACAGCAAGCCCTGCACTTTCGATGTACACACGTGCAGCATGCAATACCAACGCAATCTTTGCTCAATCACTCGTGCACATAGGTGCACGCGTCACCCTTCTGGCACTTCCCCTGCTTCCAGTACTTACAAGGCAGGGTGAACTTCTTGCCGCCGCCTTTCTTTCTCTTGCCGCCGCCTTGCTGGACGCCGGTGCCGCCGTCGTAGTCGTAGTCGTTTTCGCGGTAGCGCTTTCGGTCTTCGTTCTCGTATGGGTGATTGTACGATGGAGGTTGTGCACTGGGATTCGGATTGGGAGTGATGGTGAAGCCTGGCACACCCGGCATGCCTGGCATTGACGGCATTTGTGATATACCTCCCTGTCCGAGCGATGCCATGATGGCGCTTAGGTTCAGTTGGCCCGCAGGCATAGCAGCACTGGGTTGCGGTTGCAGCTGCTGTTGCTGCTGGGTTGGAGGTTGTGTCTGCATAGCAGCCATGATGGCGCTGATGTCAGGCTGCGCCTGAGCTGGCTGGGGTGTGTGCCCCGCTGGTGCTGCGGCCGCTTGAGGCTGTGGAGGTGCAGCAGCGAAGGTTGCAAAGATCCTCTCCAGCTCGGTCGCGGAAGTCTGAGGCAGAGTAGGCTGTTGTTGTTGCGTCTGCTGTGCCTGCTGAGCTTGCTGTGAGGTGAGTGCGTTTAGTAGAGCAGATATGTCAGAGGCTGCTGGAGCGGGCACGGGGGCTTGGGATCCTGTGAGGAGACTTTCTCGAGCCTAGTCCTTGGGTCAGTTGAAGATGGCTATTGAGATGGATGCAACACTAACCAGGACCGAGTCGGGAGGCTTCCCAAAAGCATTGGTGACGTGAGGCTCTCCCATGTACGGGTCAGCAGGCTCTCTTGGACACGGAGGAATGTCGGACGGATGAGCGTAGAAGACCATGAGAGTGCTGGCTTCGTGGCGTTCCTGGACCTCGCGTTCAGCGCTTTCTGGTTCCTTGAGCCCACCACCATAGGGAGAATAGTTCCTTTCTCGCTCCTCAAGATCCACCACACTGAAATCGATTACTGCAGTAATTAGCGTTGGCCATGAAGCAGACACCCAATGGAACGCTTACAAGTAGGGGTGGTAAACATAAGGAACGTCTCTTCCCGCGCCAATCCATCGGTGTCTTCTTCATCAACTTCGATCATGTCTTTGTGCTGCTTGAACATGCGACCTTCGCCGCCAACGTCACCAACATCGCGGACCATGCTATCGTCGTGGCCGAGCTCCTCTTCAGGATCATGTGTGAAGAGCCTGACTTCTACAAGGTTTGCCTCAGGCTTCCAGGATACCCGAAGCTTGCGACGCTCTTCTTTTCTGAGCCTCTTGACCCTTGTCTCTTCCGTCTCAACAGGCGTCTCCTCTTTGGGCTTGATTGTAGGCTCCGGTTCCTTTGGCTTCGTGAGGTTGGCCATTGTCTCTGCGAAAGAGAATGCAGGCTTCGAGGAAGATGTCGTCGGCATAGCCAAAGTTGTCGATTTTTTTATGGGTAAGATACTGCAGAATTCGTCAGTAGCTGACAGATCGCCGAAGCAGCCTCATATTGCTGTACGAGCTCGCTTTCAAGGCTTGTTGCCAAGAGCCATCCACAATCTTCCGATGGACCCGGAAGAGCCGCTCTAGCAGTGGAGATCTACCATGCCTACAGCTTCAATGCCGAGTCACTTAATTCCGGCATTTCAAGTGGGCCTCATGCCGTGAAACGAGCTCTTACAGTAACACGTCAAGTCTGCGAGAAATCGATGACTTACCCGGTGATTGCAGCTTTCTGCGGCACGACGGCGGCTTTGACTGCATTGGATGTGCCCGGTCTCTTGGATGCCGACTGCAAGCTGGAGAAGAGCGAGGGAGACTTTGCAACCACTTGCTGCGCTTTTGGTTTTGCTGTAATAGTCGCGTTCGCAGATAACAAAGCCTTCGCAGTCGAAACAACAGGAACAGGTCGCTTGCCCTGTGTTGCTGCGCTCTTAGGTGGACCTGGATTGGCCGGGTTCGAAGGTACACCGCCAGATGCTACCCTCTTCGGAGGCTGTCCGGTGGAGGCATCGCCTGGCCGAGGACGCTTGACCCCAATCACTGTTGATGGCGGAGTAGCAGCCGAAGGGGGCGACTTGGTTTTGACATCCTTCGTCTTTGTTTCCGCAGGCTTCTCGATCTTGCCACTCCCCGCGGACTTTCTCGTGCCAGCAGATGCCGCATCCGTGATTCTCTTCACCAGCGCCATCGTTGTCGTATCGCCTCTTTTGGCGAATTTGGGCAGGACCTTGGCAAGGTATGTTTTCTCCAGAGCTTGATTGGTCAATGTCGTACAGCGCGACAGGATCTTCGAAGCACAATCAGCGAGTGATCACATTTCTGCTATGGCAGTGCGTATTTGTCACGCACCTCAAGGATTACTCGTGAGAGCTCTCCATCGTAGTCACCCTCTCTCGAGCGATCTATCAAGAACTGATACAAGAGGAACAAGAACGGCGCGTTCAAGCCAAAGCTAGCAAAACAGAAAGTCAGTTTTCCGAGTCATTATCATCTATCTGGTTGTGTTGTTGAGCAAACGCGGTCTCACTGTATAAGCCCAGGACTGGACGTATGGTAAGAGAAACACATTTTGTGGCGAGGAGCGGCAACGATGGTATTGCAGGTCCGTCGTGACAAAACGCAGTCAGTGCTGTGCAGCCCGCTGCTTCTCAAAGCAAGTAGTTTCGGTCTCGGTACGTATGAAGGTTGTCTAGAGTGCTAAGCCGTCCAACCTTCCCAACTTGGAAACAGCGCGCTGCTCTCCAAAATCACTCCAGGTTCCATACCAGCAAGTCTTCTTGGAAAGTGAGGTTTTGCACCGGATTTTTGTGTGTCACGTGGAAGATCCATAGGACACGAGATGGTAGGGCACGTGAAGAGTGTAGGAAAAGGGGGGTACGTACTTTTCGACGATCATCGTGTTCCCATGCTTGATAGCTGTCTTCAGTGCCACCTCGATCATGTCGCACTGATCCTGCACCCTACTCTTCAGCAACGGAAGTTCGCTCAACTTCTTGTTCTCCATCGCTTGCTTCACATTCTCGCCATCAGTCTTCCAACGATCTCGAATAGTTCGGACAACTTCCCAGTACTCTCCCAAGCCCTTGCGAACGTCCTCGGAATCTATCGCTGACGATCTTCGCCAAAGAGCCTTGATCGAGTCGTACTCCACAGCACCTTTAGGGTTCATCGGCCGCGTGCTCGCTAGAGGAGATGGGTCAGTGGCTTCAAATTCGGAGTCCGACGAGTCGTATTCGGAATCGTCAGGTGATTCTGACTCGCTCGAAGAAGGCGCGTTTGAAGCGTCCACGCGTTGGGATTTGATGGTGGCCGGTTTTGTTGCTTTTGGTCGCTTCTTTGTCACCTTGGCTACAAGAAAGGGTTAGCATGATAATTGACGTTGCAGGGAACAACGTGTCGGCACGTAGCAAAGCACTTCGATTACTTACTGATATACCTGCTATCGTCGGGGAACAATTTCGTCCGTTCATTCCGAGACTTTCTCGAAACGTAGTTTGGAAGTTTTGCTAGATGTCGCGTTAGTGAAGTTGGTGAAGATAGTGTATGGTATGTACGAGCTCCTTATTGTGAAGGCTCAAACCCAGACTTCGTAGCGAGAAGCGCGGTCCGCCGATGATGGGTCACAATAAACAAGCTCACTAATATGAATGCTCCATACCTTTGTGAAGATTGGGTATCTTGCACGGGCGTTGACTTCTACTCAGATACCTTACGACAGGTCTTGAGTGAGTAGCTCTTGTTATGCCGTCAGGATCGATGACAAGAAACTGCCCCACAGCTTCACCCCGAGGAACCACAGACTGTTCGAGGAAGCCTTGAGTGGCTGGACTCGGGCCTGAAAGATGAGAATATCCGTACGGCTGGCTAGTGTCCACTCCTTGATCATGCAGGTTGGCAAGAGGGTAATTCTGCAAAGCCTGAGGAGATATGGTGCCGGTATGGCTAGCATTGTTCGAGTAAGAAGACAGTCCGATGTGGTCGCCGGAAGCTGTCCCCGTGTATGCGGGTCCCAAATCCGGATCATACTGTGGTTGCTGATAACGATCGACGCCGCCATGGTGCAAGAGCGATGGGTGTTGGAAAGGCGCGGGGCTCCTCGAGAAGGAGCGTTGGTACAGCTCGTTCTGGGAGTCGAACGGAGGATTCGAGGAACTTGACGGGCGTTGGAGGGGGTTCTGTTGCCAATGTGTTTGTTGAAGCGAAGCAGAGTGACTGCGCGGGAGGTCGGGATGGGTTGGGTTTAGAGTCCACGGAGGACCGTAAGTCTGTTCGGTGCCATTCGGGAACAGAGAGTCATATCCATTGAACTGATCGCCGGCGAACATGTTTTTTCCTTGCAGTCCTCCATTGTGGTGTGGCACGTGATTTGAAGACATCTTAACGTTGGAGTGGTGATCGGTCGTGCGTGCACGGACTTCGGCCACCCTAAGAGCCGACGGAGCGCAGCAGCTCAGCAGACTTGCGCTAGCCGTAGCTGGGTTGCTGGAAGCTTTTGAAACAGTCGAGAAGTTGCCGACTTTCGGGTGGAACTGTGTGGACGTGGACTGAGGTGGGACGGCTAAAGGCTCTAGTGCGGCCTGTAGGTTTGTTTGTCTGTCTGCCTGTCTGTCTGCCTGCCTGTCGAGAGAGGGTGAAGGTGCGCAATCCACTTGCCCCCGAGAACACCCTGCTATCAACGCGGACGTCGAGTTACTCGAGTAGTACGTAGACTCGTGAAGATGGCCTCTAGACGCGATCTCACAGCCGCGACCGTGGTCAATACTCCAGCCGCAGCGCCGACGAACGAGCGGCTCTCTGCGACCTGGCGTCACTACTGCGCTGAGAGTCACGACGTCTGACCTCCTCCACCGACCGTGCCAGCTTCCGTCACTTTTAAGAGAGATTAAGTCCTTGCCAGACGATGAAAGTCACACGCAAACTGCAGGCGATGAGCGACAAGCGACTCAGTCGATGCCACCGAGATCCTGTCAGGGGGGGTGAACAATGGAAAGGAGAGAGCAGATTGTTGTTATGTGAAGGAAGAGCGAGGCGAGTGAGAACAGGATACAGTAGATAACCTTGAAACGGCCGGGATCGAGTGCACGTGACGCGCTAGACCGGAAGCAGCCATCACATCAACCTCTGTGACATGCATCACAGTGGACACTTCGTGTTTGTAGCATAACAGGTCAGCGAGTACTGGATCCAAACACTCTCCCTTCTGCAGTCGACCTGCCTCTTGTTACAGCGTACCAAGGATCTTGCCGTTGTATGCTGTAGAGCAAGATACTTCGGCTGCCTTCAGCCTGCACCGCCATGGCTTCTCACCACCGGACATTGAGAGACCGACAAGTTGGTTCGTTGCCAAAGTACTCTTCCGATGGTGTGGGTAAGCTGACTTCGTTGTTCACAGCATCCATAGAGAAGATTCTCAATCTGAACCATGTCCCACCACAAAGCTCCGACGCGCAACACGACTCCACTGCCGCAAACGGACTGATCAAGCCGTCAACGCCCGTACTGAACGCTGACGGAGAGCCGATATGGAAGGTGCTGGTTTTTGACGATCTTGGAAGAGACGTTATAAGCAGCGTCTTACGGGTCAACGACTTGCGAGGTTGGGGGGTGACAATACATCTGTATGTAGACACCACATGCAGTCTTCGTCGGAGTCTTACATGTGTTCTCAGGTAGTTGCTTGCGAGGGCTATTGCTGATGAGCGGCTCCCAGAAACATACGATCTTCGCGACATGCAATCCCTGACGTACCTGTGCTCTACCTTGTTGAACCCACAGCTTCCAACCTGCAACACATCACTTCCGACCTCTCCCGCAATCTCTACAGTCCCGCTTATATCAACTTCCTCTCCTCAATTCCCCGACCTCTACTCGAAGATTTCGCTGCTCAGACAGCTACTGCAGGCATCGCAGAAAGTATAGCGCAAGTATACGACCAGTACCTAAACTTCATCGTAAGCGAGCCGGACCTGTTCAGTCTAGGAATGGGCAAGGAGATATACTGGGCTATGAACAGTGCGCAAACAAAAGATGAAGATCTGGACGCCAATGTTGACCGGATTGTGAGCGGCCTTTTCAGTGTCGTAGTTACAATGGGTAGGACAACTCACCGTAATAGTCGGATCAATGCTGATTGATATCCAGGTTCAATACCAGTCATAAGATGCCCCAAGGGCGGAGCTGCCGACATGGTGGCCGCGAAGCTCGATCGCAAGCTTCGGGATCACATTCTGAACTCGAAAGACAACCTGTTCTCCGGCACAAATCAGCGGCCGTCCGCCTCTACAGGCATACTGTCGTCCAGGCCCGTACTCATCATAGTTGATAGAAACATCGATCTGATACCTATGTTGTCACATTCGTGGACATACCAGTCGCTTGTCCATGACGTCCTGAACATGCACCTGAACCGTATCACAGTGGAAACTTCTGTGGAAGAAGGTGGCCTAGTAAAAGCCAACAATAAACGGTCTTACGACTTGAACTCAAACGACTTTTTCTGGACTCGGAATGCGAGCATTCCATTTCCACAGGTGGCAGAGGATATCGACGCAGAACTGACAAGATATAAGAACGATGCGAACGAAATCACAAGGAAGACCGGGGCATCATCTATAGAGGATTTGCAGGATGACAGCTCCGCATCCGCTCAGCATCTCAAGGCAGCCATCACCCTTCTTCCAGAGCTGAAAGAGCGAAAGGCAATACTTGACATGCACATGAACATCGCCACAGCGTTGCTCAAGGGCATCAAGGACCGTCAGCTCGATAACTACTATCAACTGGAGGAGAATATCACAAGGCAGTCGAAAACACAGATGCTAGATCTGCTCATGGACCCAGACAAGGGCAAAGAGCCTCTGGACAAGCTCAGGTTGTTCATCATATGGTTTCTCAGCACAGAACAGGACGTCTCGAGAGCAGAGATGGATCGTTTTGAGGAAGCTCTACGGACAGCTGGCGCTGACACTACTTCATTGGCTTACATCAAGCGGTATGCTTTACCTGTCTCCTTCTTGTCCCAAGATACTGACAAATACCAGCGTCCGCGAGATTACACGGATGACCATGATGTCGTCTGCTCCTTCTCAACCCAGCCAGACCTCAAGTTCGAACGAGCTTTTCCGCGGTTTCAGCTCCATCTCCTCTCGTCTTACAGACCGATTTAAAGATGCTGGCCTTGGGGCGAATTTTGAAGGCCTCATCTCTGGCGTCAAGAACTTCCTTCCTGCGAATAAGGATCTCACCCTCACGAAGATTACCGAGTCACTCATGGACCCGCAAAATGCAAGTAGTTCTGCAATTGCGAAGACCGAGAATTACCTATACTTCGACCCACGAAGCGCGAACGCACGTGGAACAATGCCACCTGTAAGCCAGGCTAGGGGCCAGCAGAGCAGTATGCCCGGTGGGCTAGGAACAGTCGGCCGTGGCATTGAAGCCAGTTTCGGTCAGAGGAGGCAAGGATTCAGCGAGGCCATCGTCTTCACTGTCGGAGGAGGTAGCATGGACGAATACGGGAACCTTCAGGACTGGGCAAAGAGGACGAGCGGTGCTACCAGTGCGGCTAGCGTTGGACCCAGAAAGAGGGTCGTGTACGGCAGTACGGAGCTCGTGAACGCGAAGGACTTTGTGGTTGGCGAGTTGGCACGTTTGGGCAGGGAAAGTGTATGATCATGGACTTGTGTGTCCAATAGTTGTTGCAAAGTGGTCGCTCGAGAGATAGTGTGTTGCCGGCTCTGGTGTATAATGAAGCCATACTCAGGAGAACCCCTGAGCTATACTGCACCCATCGAGTGTAGAAAGGCTCACAGTGCAACACAGTCGAGCTGACTACTTTATGTGACGGAAGTATCTCGTACACTTTTCCTTACACCTGGATCGTGAGCTGCCTTCTATCTTCTGAATTTTGACTCTTTCTTCTCGCGTCAACTGGGTGGCTAAAGGGGAGGTCGTGAAAGTGTCTTCCCATGGTGTGGTTCTGGTGAACTAACTCCCCTATTACGAGCCGCTTACCAGTAATTTGATACGTCGAGGTACCGCAGCCGATCCCTTTCAGGAGTGTTGCTTGCCAGATTCCATGCAAGTGGTGAGAATTGGTTTCGTCGTCCAGTGGAGAGCTTCGGAAATTCATTCGTCATCACGAAAGCTGGGGTTTTGAGCTTGCCCACCCCCGGCCCTCTCTGCTAAGGCCACAACGCAGTTGAAGAACACATCTTTGATGCTTCTATCACCACCATCGCCTCTTCCATATGCCGACCATAACTCAACTTGTCTAAACAGGCCCTTGCAGACAACCACAGAAATCCCTGGTGCCTCAGGCTGTATTCGTGCGCCTAGAACGCTTCTGCCAGTGAATCTCACAGTCGCCCCTGCGCCAAGCCCCTCCGTCCTTCTCGAATTCAGCGTTCCCCTCGGTCCAAGATGCCGTCGCGGGGACTCAAAAACCTAGTCAGCAGGAGACGGCGCACCGAGGAGGGCGAGGATGAGGGTTTCGTGGTTGATGTGGCCGAGGACTCGATGAGCGAAGGGTCTATACTTAGCGACGTGGACGAAGACGCGGATGCGGACGCGGACGATAGCAACCTCAGCGAAACAGACGATACAGAAGCAGCCGCGCCGGAGCCGGTTGGGAATGGCACCACAAAGGAGAAGAGAGACAAGAAGAGTCGGGCACGGGCGCCGAGCAAACCCAAAGCTCCTCCAGTCCCTCCCTTGGACGCACCGTTCACACCTATTGCGGACACTGAAGCTATGATGGATGGGTTGAAAATACGCGAACAATCGGCTGGCACGCGCGGGACCGCATACGAAGACATGGGCGAAGACGACGCACAGGATGTTGTAGACGCACCTGCTGGCGCCGCGCCAACGGGTCCCAAGCACGAAACACTAGTAGACCGAAGAAGGAGGGAACATGAGGAGTACAAGAAGAAGAGAGACGCAGACCCAACGTTCACTCCAAACCGGGGCAACTTCTTCATGCATGATCATCGCTCAGCAGCACCAGGCCAGAACGGCTTTAGGCCTTATGGTGGTGGAGGTGGAAGAGGCAGAGGCGGACCAGCTTCACTCAGCAGGGGGGCCATCGGTGGTCCTTTTTCACCGGCAAAGTACGCCTTTCTGTTAACGCACCACCCTGTTGGTGGCACGCCTAGTTCTTCACATGTTGTTCCTTACTATCTTCCGTCCGTCAGTACGGCCGTGCCTTTCAGAGTTTCACATGTCCCTCCCGGCTTTCGTAAATCTATCACTGGGCGCTCGCTCATCCGCAATGATCCATTCCCTAACACTTATCCCAGTCAAATGGCCCAAGCTGTAGATGCTGCGGATGCACCCTGGGCTCATGATTTGCACGAGACACTCATCGAACCACAACCGAAACCAGCTGCTACTCAGCGACAGCAGGTCGACTCTCCCATGAACGTCTCTTCCTCGAGCGGACCATCATCAACGAGGCTTGCTCCTCCGTCATCGAAGAGCACTCCGACAGCGCGCTCCTTCTCAAAGACCACACATATTGGCAACGTACAGGTGCGGGTATTCTTGGTGGGGATGAAGACGCCAGTTACCTTCGCTGGTGTGCCTGTGAAGCAGCACACACGACTTCCGAACCACCGGCCACCACTTCGACGAGACAAGCCGGTACGAGTATCACTTCCTGGGCTACCAGCTCGATATATCTTCCCATCAGTCGATCGATCATTCATATTCATCCCAAGAGCATTACGGCCAAATCAGCAGTTTGGTCGGGGCAGAGGAAGAGGGTCTTTCTCCTATGGAGGATACTCTAGCCGACGGACCAGTGCATACGGAGGAAGTGTATATTCCCCAAGTGTGGCTATGAGCCGGAGGTCTTCGCTCGCGCACGAAGTGTCTCGCGAGAATGTCATATCACCGACAGGGTCATCTGCAAACAGGCGGCAGTCTGGGGCGCTCGGTGATGTCGGCAGACCTGTTGTTCGACTACCACCTGGTGTACAGCAATACCCCTCGAATGGTTCTCCAGTCTACCCGCAGCCTGTCACCGGCAGTGGCATACCCACCATGGCGCAGCGTCCGAGTTATCCACTGCCTCAAAACCCCACTTTCCGCGAAAATTGGCCAGCCCAAATTCCTATGCATCAGCCTCGGCCACAGAAAACCATTTCCGTCACTGGTATCGAGTCACCTGCTTCCCTCTCCTTTCACGCACCACAGCAACAAGAGCAGCAACCTTTCCACCACCAAGTGCCGGTACACATGAATGGCTCGACGGAGCCTCCAGTGCATTACTCGCAACAGCGGCAAATGTCCTTCCCAACTCAATTGTCTGGGGAAACGCCCTTGTCGAATATACCGGAACGAGCCATCAACGCACAACCATTTCAGCCTCCTCAGTTGGCTTACCAGCAGCAAGTGTACTATCCGCCGATAACCTACGCCGGACAGCCGGCATACTACTATCCTGCGCCAAATGTGCAGCAGGCCCATTACGCCACGGCAGGGCCCGCAGGGCCCGCAGCAGGTCCGATGCCTGTGTTCATACCACCTCCGCAGCAACAAGCTGCGTACATGATGCCGGCTCCAGTAATGGCTCCTCCTGCTCCTCAGATATCAGAGACACCAGCTGGGCCTACGCAATCTGCACCAGTCGCACACGAAGTGAATGGCATGGTCTATTATTACGATCCGTCACAGGTACAATACCCGCCGGCTGAGGGGTATGTACCTGCGTCGTTGGGCTACACGATGCCGGGTATGGGAGGCACAATGACGCCTAGTCCAGACGGATACTACTATTCTCAGGTTCCCGCCGAACCTGTGTACTATCAGGCGCAGTAGGCTTCCACGTTACAGCGTGAAGTCGTCTATGGGGTTTCTGCTCCATCTGTTCCGTCTCCTTTTGTGGATGCGTTTGGGGGATGACTCGGTGTACGATTGTAGGTGTTTATGTGTTGTTACCGGCGTTCATTCAAGCTCACATTTGCATGGTTCCACCCATTTCAAACGCCACGTCAGCCACGAAGAGGTCTAAGCTCACCCCTTCGTTGCGTTTCGGTATACCTCTACATTTCTAAGCGTCGTTGAGACCCTCCGCCGGTCTAGCGGTCACTCATCTAGTTTCGATTGGTTTGCCACTTGCGAGACACGTCGCGGCTCTCACGAGGGCCTCTCCCACTCGCTTCATTGTACCATAGAACTTACCAAGTCCGAAGCATCGATCCGGGAGGTTAAAGGTGCTCTTAGAAGTTAGAGATATTCATGAGCTGTTATTTCACATCAAGCAATGGATTGTTGATGTGAGGATCCAGTGACAGTGGTCTGCCGGTTCTTGATCCCATTGTTAATACAAAACTGTTTGGCCGCCTCACGAGACGATGGCTGACAACCGAATGCATCGGTCTCGCCATCGACACAATTTCGCCCCGTTCGATGGGCTTCCGTGGATGTTTCAGCAGCCAACACTGGCCGGAGCGTATCACGTGCTCGGACCGACGCTAAGCTAGGCAACACCGCGTACCCAAGCGTCTCCCCGCAAGGTCGCTCGCCTTGAGCTCCAGCTGCCACCTCATCTTCGTCGGACCACCTCACCTCCCTCTTCCCTCCACACATCACTCCTGACTGCGGCCTTCGTTCGTCGTCGTGCCCTCCCAAGTTCTGCTCCAGACATCGCTCTCTGGCATCCACCTGCCTCTCATCGTACCCTACTCACCACAGGGAGCCTATCCGGCTATCAGCTGGTGTCGTCACCGACTCACGCAAGCGACAGCCTTGAAAGTCGCCAGCATGGCAACCAACCTCCCGGTCACGCCGGACACCATGATCACTATCAAAGTGTCCATCGAAGGCGGCAATAGGAAGTTCAAGGTGCCTCTCAAGGATCTCACAGCCTCCACCCTGCCAAACAAGGTACGTGCCACTCTCGTTTTGCCTCGTTTGACAAGGCCGTGTATCCACGCACTGGACATCGACGCGAAGGTTAATTCCAGCCTTTACTGACAAATCCCATCCTCCCAGCTCCGGTTTCTTCTTGCTATTCCAGCAAACCAGGAAGTCGTCTTTGAGCGCTTTTCCGATAGCGCCGGCTCCTACATTACCCTCGATGCAAGCAATCAGCATGTCTACAAGACCCTGTTCCGCGCCGCAAAAGCGAAGCTCAAGTTACGCCTCCGAGCAACCGTAACGCCTGAAACCGTAGCCCAAGAGACGGTCGCTTCTGAGATGGTCGAGACTCCTGCTCCGGCTCAGCAAGGCTCTGGCGTTGCTCTGCCAAGACCAGTGACCACAGAGCCGATGATTGTTTCTTCTCGTTACGACGGAGATACGAGAACCCTACCAAACACCCGCTTGCCTGGCTTCTCCGAGCTCGCTGCTAGATTGGCTATCGCTCCCGAATGTAAGTATGCACCGGCTGCCATTGCCTCTGCCCGCCAGTATGCACCAGCTGCCACTGCCGATCGGATCCCTCCGCCATTGTGCGATGGTCAGTACCCTAGCAACATGTCAGGACTGAGGCTAACAAAATCAGCTTTCATGGCTGAGCTTGCTAACGATGGATGCCATCGCGATCTCGTTCGTGATCTCGCTTTCCGCATGAGAGACTACCCGCAACCATACGACAGCTCCTGGAAAGTCTTCTGCAACGCATGCGACTCACCCATGGCCAACGTCCATTTCCATTGCAGCACGTGCGACAACGGTGACTACGACCTTTGTCAGTCATGCGTCGATGATGGTAAAACTTGCCCAGGCGAGGATCACTGGCTCATCAAGCGCTTCATCCAGAACGGGAAGGTTGTCAGCAGCTCTACTGATAGGATTGCATCAAAGACGAAGCACGAAGCAAAGCAAGACATGGAGAAGGAGATGCCTGGTGCTTTTACCCAAGAGTCCAAAGTCGAGGTCGAGGAGGATGACCAGCTCACCCGCACATGCAACTCTTGCATCAAAGGTACCTCCCCCTTGCCTTTGTACCCCTTTGCACGAAAGACACTGACAGGACACTAGAACTTCCGGAATCCAATTTCGTCACCTGCAGTTCTTGTGAAGATTACGATCTCTGCGTCCCCTGCCACATCGGTACCAAGCATGGCCACCATCCTGGACATGCTTTCATAAAGGCTACCGAGAAGACTGATGTTAGGGGTCAGCTTGCAGATTTCCTCATGGCTCCAGGCCGCAATGTTCGCCACGCAGCTATTTGTGATGGATGCAATAAGGTATGTCAAACTACGTGAGAGCTTTTGGCTGCAACTAACATGGGAACAGAATATCTACGGAGTTCGTCATAAGTGCCTCAACTGTCCTGATTGGGACTACTGTAACGAGTGCATCAAGGCTGCTCGTCACATCCACCCCATGCATCGCTTCGTTCCCATCTATGATCCACTCCCAGAACCTCGTTCCGTTCCGGTCAGACACTTTGGCATATACTGCGACGGCCCACTATGTCAGGGCAAGCAACATCAGTCCTACATCGAGGGTGTCCGGTACAAGTGCGCTGTTTGTCACGACACAGATTTCTGTGCCAACTGTGAGGCTGCTCCTCACAACAGACACAATCGTACCCACCCATTGATCAAGTTCAAGACTCCCGTCAGGAACGTCGGCGTTACGACGATGAGTGAAGAGAGGCACGGCAATGTCACGAAAACCTTGGGCGATCAGATGCCGGTATCTAGGTCCATTTCGACGGAGACGATCTCCGCTCCGTTCACACCGTCGAAGAATGCTGCCACACAGGTGCAGACTGTCGTGGATCTTAAACCTACCGAGGAGACCAGTGTGAAGTCAGGGGAGACGTCGAAGAAGACGGTGTCCCCCTCCTACACGCCATTCAACTTGCAACCGCCCTGCGTCCCAGAGGTACTGAAGGAATTGCTTGAACCGGTGAAGCCTAAGCAGACCAAGCTTGAAAAGACCTCGAAAGCTGAGGCCCCACAGCAGAATGCAACACCTTCGCTGGATGCACATTTCATTCGTGACACCATCCCGGATGGCGCTAAGCTTCAGCCTGAAGAGCGTTTTACCCAGGTTTGGACTCTCCGAAACCCGGGCCCACACGACTGGCCTGCCGGCTGCAGCGTCCGCTACGTTGGCGGCGACAACATGCTCAATGTCAACCACACTCACCCCTCCAGTGTTACGGACATCGCCGATGCTACCGAGAGCAACGTCGTGGGACGTCCTGTCGCAGAGGGCGAGGAGATTGCATTCCGCGTTTTGATGAAGGCGCCACAGCGCGAGGGGAAAGCAATTTCTTATTGGAGACTCAAGACTGCCGATGGCATTCCATTTGGCCACCGCTTGTGGTGTGATATTGATGTCGCTGTCGCCCAAGTCGACGCCCTGGCCACGGTCTCCACGCCAGCCATTGAGTCTGAGCAGACTGCGCTGCCTACTGTTGAGCACATTGAATTCTTCAGGCCCGCTCCCAGCGGTCCTTCTGGTCGCTCTGCCGACCTGATTCAGTGGCTGGACTCGTACAAGACAACGCAAGCGCAGAAGCAGGACGAGGTTTCTAAGACGGAGCCACTCCCGTCGTCTGTGTTCAACTTCGAGGTCAGAGATGACAATGAGTCTAAGGAGGTATATGCTTCTGGCACAACCAGGAAAGAGGACCTGGAAGGAAGTGCTATGATCTTCCCCACCCTTGACAAGGAATCGCCAGTCTCCAGCACCTACCAATCGGCTACTGCCGGCCCCTCCACGAGCTCGACGCCGTCCAAAGGCAAGGCTCCATCTCTTCAGGCCTTCGTCCGCGATGAGGCCGCGGAGGAGGCAGCGGCGGCTCACTCGGCCGTCGAGGTACCCGTTGAGACTGTGGCTGCTGCTACTCAGGAGGACGACGACGAAAAATTCGAAGACCTCACCGATGACCTGGAACTCTTGAGCGCCATCGAGGACGAGAGCGTCGATGACGGCTTCGACACCGACGACGAGTACGATATTCTCGACGCTAGCGACGAGGACGCCTCGTTCAAAGCCGGGAAGAGTGGCACACTCACGAAGTAGGACAAAAGCTGACCTCCACGTCAGTGGTGTCCACGAGCATGTGGAAGGACGATGTGAAGACGATGACTGGGGAGGGGTGGAGGGACTAAAGAGCGTGGGCCTGAGGTACTCGCTAACAAATAACGAATCCTCTTTTATTAGGCTGCATTCTCATTCTCTGGGTGGCGATGGAATATTTGCGATGTGTCCGCTCTTTCTTCCTGTCTGGATAATATGGCTTGACCCCATATACGTTCTCTCACCAAGGGTTGCTTCTCTTAGCGTCGGAGGCGTCTTGGCGCTTCCGGCGTCTGAGCGAGGCACCTACCACACACTCTACGCTCTGAACGACGGAGACTTTCCGGGTTGGTGTTGTATGCTATGCTGGTATCAATGGAGGCTTCTCGTCTTGATCTGTGCGTCATGCTGCTCAAAAGATGCGCTACATGAGATTGCTTGTGTGATCGTGATTCAATACACGTACGATCGAGAGCACGGCTCGGATTGTGGTTCTCATGTTTTCGACCTCGACGAGGTAGCAAGAGGTAGAGGTCGGCTCAAGACACCGTTGTCAAACGTTCTCGATAACGGAAGGTTTCCTTTACATTGACCTGTCTGCCAGAGCTCCAGTGTCCAACGAGCCCAACTCTATTGACGTACTTTGCAGACTGACCTCACAGAACGACTTTGTCCACTATCGCGACATGCCGGCAGCTCCGGCGACAGAGCAGACTCCTATATATACGAGACTCTCCTGCACCTCTTTTGCGATTCGGCGCTGGTCGTGCATCTACCACCTTCACTTACTGGACATCTACTGGACATCTTCCAGCATCTTCGTTCTTATCATCCATATGTCCCAAATCTTCCGCATCTTCTGCTACTGGCTGACCATCTACAAGCGCCGGTCGCCTTCGAGATCTCCCGCCATTGATCAGTCTCTTGAGGGCCTGATTCCCTCCACGTCTTCCAATCTCCGCCGTCGCCTTTATGTACTAGCAGATCTATCAACACTGACTGGCTACCTTTTGCCGTTTACCAGCGCTGGTCGCCTTCGACATCACCGCTCGTCCTCGGGCATCTCAGCCCATTTTGGCTTATACCTTGCAATTTACCTCGACACTTCTTCTGCCTACCACCTTCTGTCATATATATACTTCCCCCTTATATCGATCTTACGGACCTTTTTCGAACATCTCAGCGTCGGTCGCTTATCCGACCTACCACCTCATATGTACCTTGCCACTCCTGCCACGATACGATCTACTTCAACATTACTTCTATCCACGGCATTTTACCACCTCCATTCACTATCTCCCCAACCCTACTTAACCTTCTTCGACCATACGCTGCGATTTTATCTTATATTCGCCTCTTTGGCCATCTCTCTATCGACCTCGGAGCTTCTTCTACCTACGTACATTACGATTTATAAACCTTGAATCTACCTCAAACCTCCTACCATCTATCGGTCTTCGTAAGATATACATATCACCCTCTAGATCATTAACGCCTCATGTATCTCACCTACTGGCACACACTTACCTGAGGTCCCTAGCTACTCATCATCTACAAGCAATCGGACTACCTCTGTGTGAATCCTCACCGCATCCCCGTACGTATCTTCGAACAAATCTTCCACCACGATCGTCTACGACCACTCCATACCACTAGCTGCTTTACCTCTCGGTTTGGCCATCAGCCGTCTGCCGCTTCCGACATCCACCTATCTTGGCGATGTGTCGCTTCCAATATCGCCTCTACGAACGTCATGCCGCCGTACCTTCGGACGCCTGCGACTGTTGTTAGGAGATGTTCATCAAAGCTTACCGGCCTGCCAGCCGCTCCCCGACTGATCTGTTCTACGACGCTGCACTCTGCGTTCGCTCTCGCTTATACTGGCCATCTGCCCCTGACATCTGTCAGACGCTGGCACACTGCGTGTCTCGCATTCTCTGGTCTCGTGGATCTTGATCGACACTGTTGCGGAAAGGTTCTGGTGCACTCAGAAGGAAGACCGTGACAGCATTTCCATCAAATCTCGTTCTTCAGAGGTCTTCGTCCTCATAGTCTCTGTGGGTTGTGATCTGCTACATAGCTTCACCGTCTATTCAAAGAATGACCCGGACAAGATCTAAACACTCCTGCATCCCATCGCTTGCAACGCTTCAATGCTAAACGTATCGTTATGTCGTGCTACTAAACTCCCAATTCGTTGCCAAGTCAATGCATCCCCAAATCCGCGCTCTGCGCCAAGGTCTTCTGGCACTGCGCCAGAATCGCCGCCTGTCGCCCCACGTCGGCCAACTTGCCCACGACCTGCCTGTTCCCGTCCACAAACCCATACAGCGCGTACGGGATCCCGACGTCGTCGCAGAACTGCTGCACGAGCTTCTGGGTGCGGCGCAGATTGTGGCGCGGGATGCGCGGGTACAGGTGGTGGACGGCCTGGAACTGGAGGCCGCCGTGCACGAAGTCGAGCCAGGCGGGGCAGTCGACGTCCATGGT
This sequence comes from Cryomyces minteri, assembly GCA_005059845.1. Lineage (NCBI taxonomy): Eukaryota > Fungi > Ascomycota > Dothideomycetes > Cryomyces > Cryomyces minteri. Next base: position 22,334 of record NAJN01000394.1, read on the forward strand.
GGTGCGCAGCATGCGCTGGGGGAAGGACTCGGCGACGCCCACGTCCGCCGTGCTCATCGCGAAGTGGCTGAGCGTGATCTGCACGTGCAGCGGCATCGTCGTCGCGTGGCTGACCATGACGAAGACGAAGCGCGCCCAGGGGGTGGGGATGCTGCGGTACAGCACCCCGTACCCGAACCACGCCCAGAAGAAGACTTGCCCGCCGATCTCGAGCCAGCGTGTCCACCATGCCGGACCCTTCCGCGGACCCAGGCCTAGGAACAGGTAAAGCCAGCTCTGTACGTACAGGTTGAAGCGGCCGAAGGTGAGGATGGGGTAGTAGAGGTATTGCTGGTAGCGGATCATGAACTTGGCGAAGGGGTCGAACGTCATGATCTTGTCATGGTAGGTCGAGCGCAGCGAGTCGAAGAAGCGGTGCGAGATGGCGAAGAACGGCATGTGCTGGATGTCCGGGTCGTGCTCGGCCGAATTCGTCACGATGTGGTGCACGTTGTGGCTGCGCTTCCACCAGCCCAGACTGAGCCCGCCGAGGAAGTCGGCTATGATGATGCCGATGATCGTATCTGTCGTGAATTCGTGAGTGATGCCCATGTGTCCTGCGTCGTGCGCGGTGAAAACGAGCTGGTGCCAGAACAGGCCTAGGAAGAGGCCGCTGGTGGCATACCATCCGCTCTTGAGCGCGTAAGAGAACATAGCGAACAGGAAGACGTATCGGCATATTTCGATGGCGTAGGAGGAGTATCGGCATTGGTAGAGACCTTCGGTGCGAATGCGTTCGTTCAGCTGTCGGTATTGCCGAACTATATCATGCTGAGTTGCAGGATCCAAGGCTGGATATTTTGCTAGATCAAGGTCAAGTTCCTGCTGCGTGCGGGCGTCTAGACGAGATAGCTTCGGTTCTGTGTACTGATCGTCCAGGTCGACGGAAGAGATCGAGGAGGATGACGAATCACGAAAACGGGGGGCGTCTCTAGACCTCCGTAGTCTGAAATATGAGGCTCCGTGTTCGACGGGCTCGAAGACTGGTGATGGTTCCTGCGAACTCTCCAGACTGGAGGACTCCTGCTCTGTATCGCTCTCCGACCCTTCGTCTTCCGCATTCTCCATCAGGGGTCGGTATTTCCCACCCTGGATTGGAGGAAGGAAGTTGATCCACCTGCCCTCGATCCTTCCAATCTGGTACAGATCCATACGTTGCCGTGCTCCGGCCGAGTGCATACTGCCATTGACTCGAATCAGCCGTGATCAAGACGGAGGAAGGGGAGCTGTATGCGTACGCGTTGACCTCGTCGGTAGCGTCTCTTCCCACCATGTGCATAATGGCCTTATCACCGCCAGGGTGGAACCTCAGCCATGCGTCGACCTTGAGAACCTTGCCGTCCACGACAATGATCTTCCGCCCGTCTGCAATCAACCCTTCTATCTGCCTCCTACTCAGAACGGATCCCTTCTGGGACTTTCGCACCTGGGGGAGAGACATTGTGAGATTTCGAGAGGGGAGAATGTGGTTGTGTTTCCATGGGCTTGACGTCTTGGGAGGATTTAATGTGGTGGACAGTTGTTCAATTGCTGCTCGAGTCGAAGAAGATGTCGGGCCTTGGAGTCTGAAATCCATCGACCATGGACGACGGGAGTGCCCTGGATTAGCGCCGTAGGGCTGGCGGTGG
>NAJN01000395.1:0-23981 GCA_005059845.1 Cryomyces minteri
GGATCAATCCATATGCTACCCAAACTATCTGTCTTCGGGGTTCGTGTTGAACAGACCTATCCGCAACCGATGTAACTATTGATGGAATTAGTATCAGTACGACAAAAGTTGTGCAGCGGAGTGGACATACCGCTGGAAGTTTGGGTATCACCACCGCCAAGGTTGCCATCACATTGATCGTGAAGTACGTCAGGTCGTAGTGCGTGTAGTGCGTGCTGACGAGGAACAGTACTATCGGCACGCTCAACAAGAACTTCTTCGCAGGTGTATATTGGGCACCATTGTCGATTTGCTCCCACATGTTAAGGTTGTCGTATGCGCCTGCGTTGAAGTCGAAGGGTACGCCTCGCACCCAATGAAACATGAGGTATGAGCCAAACATGTAGGAAATGTTTGTGAGCGTCCATGAGGTCTCTTGAGAGACTCCTGGGATGATGCCGAAGAGGATCTTGAGGCAGATTATTAGGACGAAGTGGATGACCCAGGCTCCTGTTGTACGCCACCCGTCAGCTTCGGTCCCATCGTCGACCCCGTCTCCCCCGCTTTTCCCTGCTAAGCCCACCTTTTGCGTTGACCCATTCGGAGTTGAGGTTGGGTAGCACAGCCTGGTCGCTGATGTGCTCCAACGATTCAGGTGGCTCCGTATACATGAGACTGCTGGACCGCCGCCTTCTCCCCGATTTGCCTGTGCTAAGACTCATCCTCCTCTCCGCTGGTCGTGGGTGGGGTGAGGCAGGCTTGACGTCGCCAGCAAAGGTGAGGCCAGTGCGTTTGAGGAGTAAGGAAGACAGCTTGGCGGTTGTCCGTGGGTCTAGCAGTGGGGAGAGGGTATTGAATGGAGCTCGCAGAGTTGCTGAACAGCACAGAAGGTTCCCGCTGTTTGTGAGAACGTCAGTACGGAAGGTCCAGCGATGAAAGGGCGGCTCAAGCGCAGGCGGCTGAGGTGGATAGCGTACGTGAGGTGCAGCTTTCAACGATCCCGGTAGCTGTAAGAATGTGCGTTGCCCAGCTCGCAGGCGTTAGAACTGCAAGAATGAATGACTGTCAAAGGTCCGGCTACAGATGAAGGGCGTATTGTCGTACAAATAACGTTGAAGCCTTGCTGCGAGACCATGAAATAAGAACGTTACTGTTGCTCTGCGTTCCAGGTTGTGAAGACGTAACTTCCATGGCTAAACACCGGCAAGGCGGACGCTGGACATTCGGATAACTTTCACGACTTTGTTGACTCTTCTTCTTCTCCGTCTTCCAGCCAGGACACTGGGAGGTCCAGCACGGGAGTCCGAGAGCCATCCCCCGCTGAATAAACTCCCCGAAACTGCTCAAGCTACCCACAAGATGGACAACTCGCCAGAGGACTCCCGCACCGCTGCACTGGGCCGTAAACGCACCCGCCCACAAGACATGTCTGAAGTTGTGCCTCTCCCTCTTGATCAGAGCCCCGAAACAACGCCAAAGCGGCAGAAGCTTGGGTCTGATGCAGACTTCGTTTCTTTCGGAGAACAGCCCGATCTGCCTAATGCGTACCATAGTAATGACAGCAGCGCCACTAGCGAATCGAGTGAGGGAGAGAACGAAGAGATCAATGGCAGCAATGGACGGGAAGAGCATCCTCCCACTTCTACTGTGGATTCACAGGCGCTCGAGCGGCAGCTGAGTCAAAAAGGAAAAGCAGCGCGGCGAAGACAGAACAGGAAAGAAAGGAGAGCAAAAGGAAGATTGGAGCAGAAAGCTTCTGGCAACCCTGCAAGTGCTCTGGAATCTGGGCTCGATATCGGTGATTCCGACACGGAGTTGGACACTACGCCAGTAGAGCGCATCAAGCAGTTCGAGAAGTCTCGTGCTCAGCAACTATTCGGTCAGCCGTCTCCGAGTCGGACACAGCTGGACGAAATGGCCGAGCGTGGCGATACGCTTGCTGTAAATAGTAAACTGCCAAGAGTCCCAGACTCAATGAAAGGGAAATTCGTCCAATCGCGACAGTGGAGACAGAGCTTCTTTACTCATCTTGCAGCTTACGGCGATGAGGGGCTCACTATGGTATGGATACCAGAGACTGCATTCCCCGTACTCCTCCGCTACGCTACAAGGGAGCAAGCCAATCAAGCTTTGGTGTCGCTGAAAAAAGATCCTTCAATTGCTGGTGGTGCAACTATATGGTGGAACGTTCAGAGCTTGAGTAAAAACTTTAACTTGAGCAAGCGCAAGAAGTCTAGGAATGCCGACATAAGCTGGTACGCCGCGGCCAGGAGCAAGATCGTACGCTCATGCTTTGAGACAGGCATCTTGACGCTCGAGAACTACGAAGGCTTCAAGCCTGGGGCACGGCTGTCTGAGACCATATCGAAAGTTTTAAGCCTCTCGAGAGCCCAAACTGATGGACCTGGGGATGATGAGATGTTTGTCGTAGATGGGCACGGGGATAGGACGCTCTCTCTGCCGCAACTGCTGCCCAATCAAGAGGCCCCAAAACAGCAAAGTATTGGTCCGTCGACAAGCGAAATGCTTATGGTCACAGCTCAAAACCATGCGCAATACTCGACTCAAACTGCGACGGACAACTATCAAGGCACCGACACAAACATGGACCACCCTATCACGTCCAATCGCAGTACACACCCACCATCTGTGCACGATGAGCCAAACGGGGTCGCATGTGAACAGTCAGTCCAAGCGGCAGGCGTTCCGGCATCCGTCCGCAAGTATCTGTTTGAGCTTTCTCCTTTCGAGCGTGAACTGCAGGCCCGTTATTGGAAACTGACTAGCGAGGATGCACTGGTACGATGTACGACTTGCGGTGTTGAAGGCCACATGCCGGAGACTTGTCCTTCTCGTACCTGCAAGCACTGTCATGCATTCGATGAGCACTTTACCAACGCTTGCCCGACTGTTCAAAAATGCACGAAATGTCGTGAGCCGGGACATGGCGCCAAAGCATGTCTGTCGAAGCTGTCCCGCTCGGCAGCTGACGGCTTCACTTGCAGTCTTTGCCAGCGCCAGGGACATGTCGAGGAGACTTGCGCTCTCATCTGGAGGACGATTGATCCCGCGGCAAGAAGCGCTGGCGGTTACACTCAATACCAAATTGACAGTGTTTCCGGTCTGAGCAAAATCCCCAGGCTGCTTGTGGGCTGCTACAATTGCGGTTCTGAGGGTCACTGGGGCGATGATTGTCCAGCCCTCCCATCGCGCAAGCGCAACGCCACCACGAATGATACCTTCTCTTCGAAGAGTGCCAGCTTGTTCCTTGTGGCGCCATCTCAGGGTGCATGGGTCGTGCCGAAGCAGGGCATAGGTCGGTCTAACCCTGCCAACCCCAACATGGGCATTTCCATCAAAGGACGCGCTGAAGTCGTCACTGTTGATAGTGATAGCGATAACGATCCTCGTGTTTTCTATGGCAAGAAGGTTGAGCGCGCTGCTCCCCGCGCAAGCATCCGTGTAGCCGCGTCAAACTATACTACTCGAGATCGCCGCGAGGATATAGTCGATCGTCGTGACGGGGGATATTATGATGCACCATCGCGGCAAAACAATTCTTACTACTCAGCACAACACCAAAATGGCTACAGACAGCAGTATCGCTCAGAATCTCCAGCGCATGCGTATCCTGTGAGCAATGATTATCCACAGCATGACTCATCGCAGTATTTCCCTAGGGGCAATGGCTCTGGTTCTGCTCGTCGGGGTTGGCAACCGCCTTTGCCTCCCGAGCCTGTGCCTCCACCGCGTCGGGATATGCGGCAGCGAGGTGGTGCGTATCGTCCTTAGAGATGACCGAAGACACGTACGAGGCTTGTGAGATTTCAGTGGCAGCCGTTCAGCAAGTTTCACGCGGCACTGCAGCGGACCTTCCGTATATCGAGACGTTTGGTCCTTCAAAGACCACTCTCTGGGATGAGGTCATACTCAAGCAGAGAGCGTACTTTTTCAACGAGTTACGAGTTATGATCTCAGCGCTTCACCACCGTCACTTTATAGGGGAACTAAACGATGGCTTGCACTGCTTTACAGGCAACCATTACTATACCATTTTTGGAACTGGCGTTTATTGCATGTCGTATGTGCCATAGAATTCCAACATGTGCCCAGTGTTCTCTAGGAGGTTACCACAGGGGTAGAGTGCCAAGGAGGACAGCCGAACACTTGTTGACATAGAATGGTAAATTCGTTCGGTAGTGGCGGAGCGTTCGCAGCGGCCTTGCAATGTGTAGTCGAGCCGCCAGACGCCTTACCTGGGGTCGGTTTGACTTCTGAGCATTGTGTATCTACAACCTCACCGACTGCAATTCCAGGTAATGTCAACAGGACATTCGACTATCTGAAAGCCATCGTCTCGGAGAGAGCGAGCGTTAGAGCTGGTTAGTGCGAACCCGTGCTGGCTCCGGTGACCGACACATGCACATAGTGCTGGCAATATCTCTTAACCCTGCCACCAGTCAACTAACCCACACCAGCATCAGATCCATGTACTTTTATAGAGCACTTTATTGTCAATTGGCTCCGACTGGAAAGTTATGTGCAACTCGTCTCCGCGCTAAGTCAGCATCAACTTTTCGTGGACTGGCAACTATGACGAGTACATCTGCAGCTTCTAAACCTAGGCGATTCGCGCCGCTTGATCCTCATAGGGCAAGAGGGAAGAGAGATGTGCCGCACTTGAGAGGGGTTGTGTTTGATATTGATGGCACGTTGTGTGAGTGGCTGATTCTGATAGCAATGTGTGCGAGTCTTCCAGTTCGGACGCGGATTTGGAGGCCTTGACGGTTTGCAACTCTCCTGTGTCGTTTGAATGTTTCTTTCTCTGTCAGTCTCAGCTCAATTTTCGTTGTGTAGGAAAAAGAAAGCTGTCCATCGAAGGAATTTAGTTGTAAAAAGCAGATGTACATGTACCTTTGCACAGAGGTACCTATGATCCAAGGCTCGTCTTTTCAGGACCTTTCCAATCAGGCCCCTTTGCACCACACGAGTACTTCTTGAGTGGAAGCTAACCAGCGGCGTATAAGAAGGCGAACCGCAAAACCATATGTTCGGAGAGATGCGCTCTGCCCTCGCCATCCCTAAGGACGTCGACATCCTCGACCACGTCTACTCTCTACCCGCGAGCGAGCAAGACGAAGCACAAGAGAAGATCCGCGACATCGAGCGTACCGCTATGAAGACGCAGAAGCCGCAAGCCGGCCTCACTGACTTGATGGATTATCTGGACCGCCGCGGCATCCGCAAGGGCATCTGCACGCGGAACTTCGAGTGAGTTGTCGCTATCCACATAAACTGCAGGTTCACTGTTGCTGACTGAAACAAGTATGCCTGTGAATCACCTGATCGACACCTTCATGCAAGGGCATCTGTTCGAGCCCATCATTACCAGAGAGTTCCGCCCACCGAAGCCAGACCCAGCAGGTATTCTGCACATCGCAGAGCAGTGGTCGCTGGACGATGGCGGCAAGAGTCTGATCATGGTCGGCGACAGCATTGATGACATGACCGCTGGGTATCGAGCTGGAGCTGCAACGGCGTTGCTTGTGAACGAGGTCAATGCACACTTGGCAAGTCATGAGCACACCGATCTGTGTATTGAGAGGTGCGTAGACAAAGTCTCTCCTCAGAATGGTCGTTGCTTTCTTCATTATGTACTGTCAGAGTAACGTTACAGCAGGCTGGACGACCTCATCAAGGTGTTGGAGGAGGGGTTCGTAAGTCAAATAGCGCAGGCACGAGCTCAAGCAGAGGAGGCGCTGAAGTAATAGAGGATAGACGTTGTGTTATTGACATATCGAGTGGCCACCGGGTATAGAGCAAATCATGTCACATGTACATACTGGAGCAGAAGCATCAGCTCTATCTGCTGCACTGGGTGATACCTGCATGTCGGGTTAAAGTGGCATTTTCTAAGACATATGCAGGAGGGTGATGATGCTCTACAAAGAGGACAGCGCCTCGAAACTCCGCATCCCGGAGCATAACGCTATCATCCACAGACAACCCGCCGCTCGGCTCTGGGTCCGGCTTTGGCTCGGTCTTGGGTTTTCCGCGTAGACGGAAACGTCATCGCAATCACTCGAATCCCTCGTCCAGATTGGCATCGAGTAGCCCAGGTGACCTGGATCACGCGTCTGGGCATTGATCGTCCTGTCGATCATCGTGATCTCCGCGCGGTGCTTCCCACTTGTGACGACCGGGGCGCAGTTGTGGATGTCCAGGTCGATCAAGCGGCAGCAATCGTGGTGAACCGGTTCCCTAGCTCCAGCCTGAAAGTCGATTTCGGAGGCAAGCCTGAGCACGACAAGATCAGTTGTCCTCGCCTTTACTAGGCACTGCTGCATTGTAAGTCGTGGCTGAGCTTCCGTGGTGGTATCTGCGCCGACTGTTACATGCTGCGTTTAGGTAACGGCTCGCGTAGCTCGGGGCTCTCAGTCGCCTACAAAGCAGACGCAATTGAACATGTCGAGCTTTCCCCGATGTTTTGCCTCGAGAAGCGTAACGTGGACGCGGACTCTGCCCGCTCTCTAGTCTGACAGTCCGCAGGGACAACAACAGCAAACGCAGTTTGACGCAATCTCAGGGAAACGAAAGGGGTGTCTTCTGTGCGAGTGGACCGCAGGGATGAGTGAATGCGTCGAGGTAATATTCGAGCAACAACCTACGAGAGCAACATGGGAATTGTACGTACGAGGGAAGCGTGTGTAGTGCGAGAGTGGAAGCTGAGCTGTTAGTTCTGACCAACATCTATTGCGACTGGTCCAGACATGTCGCAAAGCTGGGCGATCTCAGAACAGATCGACGAAGGATGGAAGACAGCGAACGCCTACAACATATTGTAACACTGCCAGCGGTGAGTACAGCATGAAGACCAACGACAGAAGCTTCAGCAAATAGTTGCAGAATCCTGGACTTAGAAGACAGTTTATTGGCTCTTCATAACCTTACTACTATACGGCTCAGTCTTCAATTGGGAGATGTAGCAATTTCCGTCACCTCGTGGAAGATCCTTCACAGCCGCTTCCCAGCGGGCTGGTCTGTGTATATACGTCGGTCGACATGTAGTATCATGTCGGAGAAAGAGATTCAGGTAGGGGGTGGTCGGAAAGCACTGACGCTAGCCGCATTAGGCCCCGCTACGAAGTTGACAACAGCGTGTCGAGCTTCAAGCATGAGACAGCATCACGCTTCCTCCCAGCAACTCTCTTGAAGCCGGCCCAAGTCGAGATGAAGATTCTGTTGCGGCTTGCAGGCTGTTTGCTACTGATCGCAAGTCTCCATGTCGCGTCGGCGCTCAAATTCGATATTCAAGCCCACCCCGGGCACGAGGCCGCAAAGCATGAACGATGCATAAGGAACTTTGTTGCAAAGGACCAGCTAGTCGTGGTGACAGCTACCATTAGCGGATATAGGGGAGACGGACAGACGCTGAATTTACACGTATGCCCTTGCGATTCCGAGGCAACACGAGCTTCAAACATTTCGCTGACTCGACTCAATCTTGCAGATCAAAGATGCTGTTGGGAACGATTACGGCAGACCGCGAGATGTTGCAGGAGAGAACAGATACGCCTTCACATCTCACGCCGATTCAGCGTTCGACGTCTGCTTCGAGAACCTCCTGACCAGCCGTACGCCTCACACCATCCTTCCCATCGACACCCAACACTAATCATGCCTCACCTCCGTAGAGACACATGTCATGAACCCTAGCCGACACGTCGAGCTCGATATCGACATTGGTGCCGATGCTAAAGATTGGAATGCTGTTCAAGCTGGCGAGAAGCTGAAGCCAGTCGAGACCGAACTGCGCCGCATTGAAGAGGTTGTGGCGGAGGTTGTGGCGGAGATGGACTACCTGCGTGGCAGAGAACAAAAGCTAAGAGACACCAATGAGAGCACGAACGAGCGGGTGAAGTGGTTTGCATTCGGCACTATGGGCATGTTGGTTGGGCTTGGTGCGTGGCAGGTCGTATATCTGAGGGCATACTTCAGGTACGTTGACGCGTTCTTGCTAATGTCTGCACCGGAGGGCCAGACCTGACAATGCGTTTCTAGGTCCAAGCACCTGATATGATAAGGATTCTATACTTCCCATGCTCACCACATCCTGGGTTCTCTATTTTAAAGAGCAGCAAAATAGACTGAGTGCTCGATGCCACGAGCGATTACATCTTTGAAGAGGTGTGGAGTCCAGCAATTGTGAGTGTGACAATGCCCTGAACAGCGGACTCGTCGTGCCGGCTTGCGGCGTTCGTGGTGATCTCTGGTCTGGAGCTCAACTCGACGCCCGCAAAGTACTGTCCTTCGCCATGCGCATCCTCTTACAGCGAAGACCCAGAAGATACGCGACGTGCGCAGTAGGTCTTAAAGGGTTTCGTCACAGTAGAGGAGCAGGCTCCATGGGCCTGGTGATCGATCCTTTGGACTTGCGAAAGGAGAACGCCTTCAGTTAAGAGGGACCTGTGGCTTTGACTGTATAGCAACGCACTCCATCATCTCGTTCACCTTTCTGTTTGTGACAAGTCTTTTCAAGTCCATTCGCGCTCTCTAATCTGGGTCGTCACTTCGATCTCGATCTTGTCGCTCTCGTGCTTTTGATGGAGGTTGGAGTCGTGTTACTGCATTAGGAAATCTCCATGACAAGAAGTTTAAACGCGGCTACTAAGCGAGCGCGCCTCCTGCAAAGGCATGTCAACACTGTCTACCTTTACCGGCTGAGAACCATCTCTTCCTGTCTTCCCTTCACAGAATTGTTTCTCCACCACACACCCTCCTTCATCAAATTTCAGCCATCCGCGTCGCAAACATTGCCTATCGCCCCATTATCACCTAAGCACCAGCGCTCGTTCGTGGATGCAAGAGAACCCCAATACAAAATGTCCGATCCTCTCAGTCTTGCAGTCCCTAGCCCCAGCCGACCTTCGGCGTCTCGCAGCGCCTCATCGAGCAGCATCGGTCGCGCTGTCGAGCGCCTCTCAGGTCGACTTACTCCGACTTCTCACTCTCGCGACGCTTCTCCTTCCAGCATGCAGGCCGAAGTGGGCTCGCCTGTGGTCGAGAAGCGTGATCTGGCCTTGCCTTCGAGACCGCCGAATACCAGAGCAACCTCCCCTGCCGATCTCAGATCTGGTGTGGCCTCTCCAGTGATTCCGGAGGGCGCTATCGAGTGAGTAAAACAACACGTTCCATCAATTCACTACCCGCATCCTTCTAAAGACATCATTCGATGTCGTGTTCCATCACATACATGATACAGCTGTCCTTGAAAAGTCTCAAAACGCCTGAAGTCCTCGTTCCTGCCCGCCATCGCTAACACCCACCGCAGCGGCGTCGACGGCGTCTCCATCCCCGCAGACGCGCGGACCGCCATCCACGCCGGCCTGACCAAGAAGAAGTTCGACGTCCATACCGCACTTCTCGCATCCCGTTCGCCCTACTTCAAGACCCTCTTCTCTGCCTCCACGACCTCCATCAACGCACCCATCTACTTCGAAGACCTCGACGAGTTCGCCTTCGCGCTGTTCCTGCGCTGGCTGTACGGCGGCAAATTGATGGGTCCGTCCGACTTCCACGGCATGCAGCACTACCTGTGCTTGTACGTGCTGGCGCAGCGCTTTGAGGTGGAAGCGCTGCAGAATCTCGGTACGTAGAGCCTCTCACATCCCTCACCACCACCCCTGGGCCGGCTGCTAAACACGAGTCGACCGGTTCCTGCCGCGGCCCCGTCAGACTAACACCGCCCTCGCAGTCATGGACCTGGTCCGCAGCTACTACCGCGCCTCCAACATGACGGCGCCCGCCTACCGCCTCGAGTACATCTACACGTCGACGCGCAGCGCCTGCCCGATGCGCACCTTCCTCGCGACGACCGCCGCCTACCGCGTGCTGTGCGAGCCGGCATCCACCAAGACCGCGGCGGCCGGGATGTCCGACTCCGTCAAGGGCGTGCTGGCCAAGGGCGGCGAGCTGGCCGTCGACTTCGCCGCCGCGCTCGCGCGCCTGCACGGCAACGGGCTCGTGGACGTGAGGCGCGGCGCGGATTGCGAGTGGCATGTGCATGTGAGGGAGGGCGGGAAGTGCAAGGTCAGGGCGCTTGAGCCGTATCAGAATCCCTGAGTGCGACTGGACGCGTGCCCGGACGCGCTCGACTCGTCTGTGGCGCGTCGGACGCCGACCGGCTGGAGAGCCACTGCAACAGACCGATCGAGGAGAACGTGGAGTCCTCGTTGCGACTTCACGGAGACGGACTGGGTTGCTGTGTCTCGTGGACTGAGTGGCCAGTTTTGGTGTCTTGGATCCGTCATGGCGGCCATACCCCCTGGGCCCCTTGCACTGCACAAAGCCTCGGGATGCGCACCTAGATCCTAGACCCTAAACCATTCTATACAACGAAAATGTCCCAGACCAAGTAGACAATCTGTTGCACCTCGTGAAGTGCTAAGTATCTTGCGCACTGGATCTAAAGCATGTCACAGCACAGATACCACACAGCCAACCGAGCACAGTCACAAGTCTGGGGCGCGTACGCTGATTAAAGTGTTCTGAAGCGTATGTAATTTACCATTATTACTAGTCTCTTAGCGAGTTCGACGACACTGGCCATTCTTTATACACACGTGCAACGCAAGCAAGAGATCGCCAGACCCAGACAACACCGAAACTCCTAGTGACCAACGCTTAAAGCAATCACATCAAGAGCCCCTCTTCCTCCAGTCCTCTTATGTCACCACCAGCCTGGACAACAGCCCTCATAGCCGCCTGACTCAGCCGCCTCCGCTTGTCGGCAGCCTCTTTCTCCCGACGCGCCTTCGTCTTCGAGCTTCCGCTCGGCGCGACGCCGGTGAGGATCTTCCGGCTGTCGCTCGGCGTGAAGTTGACAAAGCCGCCGATGGTGGGTGTGCATGGCGCAGTTTTGTTTCGGCGATGGCTGCTAACGCGCGATGCAGAGGCCCGCGTCGGTCTTGATGACGGCGGAGGCGATGGGGAGGTCGAGCCTGAGGTTGATGCGCAGCGATAGCAGGCGTTCTGTGGTACCGCCGCAGTGTTGTGTTCCAGGTCGACATAGTAAGGCGACGAGGCTGGAAAGTATGGGTCCGGATGGTTTCTGCTGTAGTCGTCCATCGCAGACGGGTCGCATTAGATCATGAGACCAGCAGTCGCAAGGCCGAGGGAACCAGCCTCATGTACCGACGGCTCATTGGTAAGCAATGTCAGTTGCTGGGACGCATGCTGGGTGTTGTGGTAGGCTGACGTGGAAGGCTGAGCAACGCTAGGGGACAACCGCCCTTCGAACCTGGGTGAGGCTGAAAGTGACGGATCAAAACCTTCATCGGAACCCCACGAAGGCATGCGCATCCGAGCCGTCAATGGTGGGGTCTGCAGACCTGGACCTTTTGGGGGGTAGGCAGCTTGTACGTATCCCAGACGAGAGCCAGGCTGATGCGTGTACGAACTCTTGAAGACTTCGGATTGCTCGGCCAGCGGTGTGTGAAGCGATGCTTGTTGCTGGAAACACGATGACAATGGCGAAAGTTCGTCGTTGAGCGCATGTGCGCGAAGCCCTGCGTCGGCTGTCCACTCATTCTGATGACGGAACAGGTCGCAGGCAGAGACTTGCGACACCTTGGCAGACGGCGGTGGAGAGATTGGTAGTCCATGGTTTGAATGCTGCACGTTGTTGAACTTGTCCGCTGTCGCATCTCTGCGCTGCATCCAGATGTCGTGGTAGCCGGCTCGGTATTGCGAAGGACGCATCATACTTGGTGGAATACTGCTCTTGCGCGTCGGCTTTCTGATACCAGCCGGATTGCGACGAACAGTGCCAGTTTCGGGGACTTTTAGTTGTCTCCTCAATGCAGCGGCGGAGGGTGAAGACGGAGTGGGAGAGACTGGAAGAGTCGTCAAGGCAGGTGGGGAGTAGAGATCGACAAGGCTGAAGACTTCTTCACCAAATCCTGCAACCTCACTGCAAGGCTTTGAGTAGTCCGGAGTCTGGTTGCCTTGCTGTGCGGACATCTTTGTCGTTTGTTCGAGGTAGCGCAGCGCAGCCTCCCAGGGCTGTTCTGACTTGTTCTGCCTCGCGTCCCAATCAGGGATAGGCGAGACACTCGCTGGGTCGCTGTCGCTAGAAAAGGCAGAGAGATCAAAGAAGTTGCTGAAATCATTGGAACTAGTCCTTTCAAGCGTGCTGTCGCTGAGCTCGAATGGGTCCGAATCGACGTAATGTTCAAACAGATCATCGTACGAGTCGAACCAGGCGGGCTCATTGTTCGCGGGCCGGATCGAGGTAGGCTGTCTAAGTAAAGCCATGACGGAAGGAAGGTATAAGCACACACGTGACAGTAGTGAACCTACGAGCGTGGCGAAGTCCGCAAGGCTTTCGGTGTACGTCGTAGCGCAAAGGCTGTGGTAGGCTAAGACGTGTAGTAAGGGATGATACCTTGCAGATTGACGATGCAGGGCAGCGTAACACGGCGCAAGACGGTGTGGAAACAAACAACAAAATATCCAGAAGGAGATATATAACCTGCAGGATGATGCTATAGACTAGCCCCAGCCTCTAATATTTCTAAGAAGCATTCTTCGGGTTCTGTGACAGGAATGTACGCTATGTCGGGACAGTGGTCTACAAAGTCTGCTGTCTAAGCTGGAATACACGTTTGATACGTTTGACAAGTGGCCAAACATTCAAACAACCCAGTGGGAGGGCTGACATTCCTTGCCAGCCATGAGATCACGTGCAAGTGGTTACCATTCCGGTTGCAGCCTCACAGCTGAGGAACGCTAGCCATGTCCGGAGTGCTGCTGACGTGGAGGGTCGAACTTCGCTATCTTCGACAGCAGTGTACTCTGTGACGGCAACTTTGTGACGTCGGATGTGGAGAACATGACTAGAAACGCGAAGTGGTGACCACATCTTGTGTGCTCCGACGACTACGTGGTGGTGTAGCAAATCTCGAGCGAACGGTTTGGAAAGCGTTTCCTCGTTGTCCTGACTCTATTGTGTTGTGGTGGCTAGCGAGAAGAATGAGGATGGCATGCATTCCACAGACACCCTCCGGGGCAACTGGTTCAGTCTGAAGAATGCATCCGACAACGAGTATAACGAAGCATGGAAATGAAACTAAGAACAGCCCAGAAGGGTAAAGAAAGAGAGTTGGCAGATGTTGGGGAAATCATAGATACTTCTTGCGGGCGATGCATAAACAGCTGGTCAGGAGCTTGTCGACTCACAGCACTCACCATGGAGTACCATACCACTCACAAGAAGGAGGACCTAGACATGGATGAGAGTCCTCTTCTCTGCCTTTACAGCCTGGAAAGTGGTTGACGAATACACCACCGTATGGCGAGGAGCTTATTCAACCATCGAGTACGTTGGAGAGGAGACACAGACGTGAGCCGGTGAAGGTTGCCGAAAACGGTCACGTGCTGTGATACTCGGGTGCAGTAATGACGTCCTCGTCATCACCTCGCTCCAACCATCGCTACTATCAAATCTGCCTAGCCAGTCGTGTCTTCTGTCTTCTGTCTTCTGTCTTCTTGAATTGAATTGCTCGCCCGAAAGCACCAACGCACAACATGTCTGCCTCGAGACTGATCCTACGCTCTGCAAGAGCTGCATCGCGCTTCTCCCGACCCTTCAGCACTTCTGCTGCTCGCTTCAACGTCAATGACCGGGGAAACGACAATGTCGACGAGTACAGGAAGAAGCAGATGGAGAAGGCTACTAATCCCCACATGACCAACACCAATTCCACCATCGCCAATGAGATGCCCAGTGTGGGCGCAGACTCAGTTCCCCCCGAGTTCATCACCTCTGTTGATCCAGATTTCACACCAAAGGACTCAGTGCCGGAAAACACGGAGCGCATGACTGGTGGTATACAGAAGGGCGAGCCCGAGTCAGGAGTTAACGCTGACCTGAGCGTTGGAGAGATCGAGGGTGGCTCATTTAAAGTCGAGCCACTGAGAAGAACTGGGGAAGACATCAACACCATGCGTGCGAGGTTATTATGTCCGTTGCTAGAACTTCGACCCTCGGTTTCCTGAGAACCGTGCTGACTTCAATGATTCGAAATAGACCAGAGTCGGAAACGGGGAACTCTCGAGAGTGATCTGCTCCTGTCCACCTTCGCGGACGTCAACCTCGCAGACATGACACCAAAACAGCTCCAACAGTACGATCTCTTCCTCGACGAGAACGATTGGGACATCTACTACTGGGTCACGCAAGAACCGACACCAACGTCCGCCGAGTACGCAGAGGGCGCTGGCCCTGACATGGCGACTCCTACTGCCCAGGGCTTATCCCCGAAAGGCACAGCCCCGAAAGAAACAGTAGACGAGTGGCGGCAAGGGAAGCCCAGGTCCGGCGAGTGGGCACAAACAGTCGGGACCTTCAAGCCTGCCTACCGGCCAGTGCCGCAGCGGTGGAAGAACTCGGAGATTCTGTCCATGTTGAGGAAGCACGTTATCGATCGCAGTGCTGAAGGAGTCCATGACGAGAACTCGCCGAAGGTGGACGGAGAAGCACTGAACCAGAGTGTACGAGGTGTAGGAGGGGGTGGGCTTGGTTTCATGCCTGAGATCAAGAACTTCGACACTTGAAGATGCTGGGAGTGTGTGTATGCATAGTCGGGCTTCGATCCTAGTAAAGACTCTTGTCTTGACGTGATATTACTGGGGTAGCATTGTGGTTGCGAGAACACGACACACAAGCTCCCAACAACTACGGCGTACAGGAGGCCTCCACTGGGAGCTTTTCAGATACATCTCCTGTCATGGTTCCCCTTACAACTCAGTAGTCATATGCAGAGCCCTTGACATTCCAGGACGCGGTGCAAGAGGACGTGCTTGAGGGCGAAACTTAAAGCTATTTGCGCTTACAGCGCGCTGCGGCATGACCCGACACCTTCGCCTACCGTACAATTCGTGCCAAACCCGCACTCTTTATCGATTCTCCACGGAAACTTGAGGTTGAAGGCCACAAACCCTACCCACATCATCGACAGTACGTGAACGCCACAAACCCAGTCCCAGTACCCCAGTACACCCCCATAGTAGCAGCGGCTCCCTTCCATCTCACGCACAACACGCAAGATGCAGATCAAGTACGCCCCCGCCGCGCTCTCCCAACCCCCACTGCAAAGAACGCCCCGCTAAACAACGCCCGCAGAGTCCGCACCCTCACTGGCAAGGAGATCGAGCTGGACATCGAGCCCGACTACAAGGTGCCCAGCCGCTCTCGGGCCTCCGCCCCAGCAGCTCGCAGCCGACTCTCAGACCACTGACCGTGCGACTCGCAGGTGTCCCGCATAAAGGAGCGCGTGGAGGAGAAAGAGGGCATCCCGCCGGTGCAACAGCGCCTCATCTACGGCGGCAAGCAGATGTACGTTACGCCTCGGACCGCCCAGCTCCGGACTGGTGCGGGAAGAGCGGAAGAAAGGAAGAAGGGCTAACGAGAATGGCGACCACCGTAGGGCCGACGACAAGACGGCCGAGGAATATCAGCTCGAGGGGGGCGCGACGCTGCATTTGGTGCTTGCGCTCCGTGGAGGCAGGTGACTTGCTGCGGATTGAGTGCGTGGCGCTGTCGTCACTGCGGGGGGCCTTTGGGGCGCGTGGAGGGCATGGCGGAGGTTGGGGCAGATGACGATGTTTAGCATGTGCATGGGGCGACACCCGGCGTTGACTTAGGCGTACTCGTGGGACATGAATGCGAGACGATATCGAGGACACATAAGGGAGCTGAAGGCCAGACTACTACTCAACACCAGACTGGGTCACATAGACCGGGTCGACACCAACTCCAGAGCGAATACACGGTTGTAGAAAGTCTTGCCAATAGGAGAAATCGACTGTGATTCAGTTCAGGCAGCTATGACGTGGTCTAACAGTACCCTGTCTGCTCGTATATATCCCCAGTTTCAACGCTCGCTAGAACGCTACAATCTCAAACACCACAAACACCAGCGACCCTACACTTTCCTCCTCTTCACAGCCATGAAAGGATCGTACCCTGGTCTCTTCCTCTGCTGAGGTGCCGGTGCCGGCGCCGGACTCGCTGTCCGAGACGTAGGGGACCCTGCTGCCGCTATGCCCGGCAAACTCGCGATACCGCGCGCACCTGGCACTCTAGGCGGTGCCAACGGCTTCTGGGCTCCAGTGTTCGACAGCCCAGTCAGAGCCTTAAGCCTGCGCTCCTTCTCTTCTCTTTCTGACCTGATGGCAGCGTTCAGAGCTCGGTCTCGGTCTGTCACAACTGGCCTTGATATGAAGATCGGTGCTGGTCGGCTGATACTTGATCCGACGATCTTTGGCGGCGCTGGACGGTTGTACCCTACGACCATCCCGCGAGGTGCTTGTCGTACCTGACTGGCTTTGACGTTCAGCAGGTGCGTGGGCATCGTCAGAGCGCTGTTCCTCGCATTCCTGGTCTCCTGTGTCTCTCGCCGCGCGCGATCCAGGACACCCTGTGCAGTATTTGTTTTCGTGCGAGAGCCGCCGCCGAATGAGAGAAGAGCGGTGGAGCTGCTTTTGGCAGCGGGTCTTGCTTTCCTCTTTTCGGGATCTATGGCCTTGTGGATGATGGTGGCCTGGTTCTTCTCCTTCTCCTCTTTGCGGATGTTCAGAGCCGCTCGCAGAGCTTCTTCGGACTGACGTTGTTCTTCCTCGTCCTCGCGCAGTAACTTCTGTAACACGATTAACATTGTGGGCACCTGTACTGTAGCCGACAAACCACGCACTCTGTATACTTTACCCCAGCTATTAGGGTTTCTGGGCTCGTGAGGTTTCTTCTCCCAATTGGGGATGTCGCGCTTCATGAAAGCACGCCATAGCTCCGCATCGTGTCCGCATATCTGCGGTGAGGCCGTCTCTATCTCTCTCTTTGTCTGTATTAGTCGAGGAACCCAAGGGAGGGCACAGTGGAGCTTACCAGCTGCTCTGGGTTCTCGACTTTCAGCAGGATCGGCCGAAGGAGGTGGTAGGGAAGATCGCCAACATCGGTGATGCCTGCTCGGTGGTTAGTAATGGAAGCGTTGTATTAACATCTTGGGCACGACTCACCATCAATGTTCCGAATGCACGCTCTCCGGGAGAGATCCAACAGCGAAGAACAAGGCATAGCAAACGACTCCTTATACAGATGGGACGCTGCGAGGAGAAGTCGTAGAATACACGAAGGCCGAGGAAGGTTGCGAAGACAGTTGCGAAAGTTGCTGTAGCGAGGTATATACTCGAAGATTGAGGAGATCAGAGCAGCTAGAATCGAGCTCCAAAATAGGAGCAGAGCTTGAATTTGTTGGGCAAAATCCGCGACAAAGAATGTGCTGGTGGAACGGTGTGTGTTCGAGAAGAGCAACGAGTGGTGCAGCGACAGCAGAAGCCCGGAGAGGACCTAGATGTATCCCTCAGGACCATCGACGTTAGACTCGGAGTGACATGGAACCTAAGCCCCACGGCCGACCAAGGGACCTTGGCTCCAAGCGGTAACGCGGCGTGTGACTAGCTCAGTGCTGTCCTCGGTCCCGTCTTCCGGTCAGGAACAGGGAAACCTTCCCTAGACCAGAGGTGAAAGCACCGCAACGACAGCTTCTCCAGACTGCGCCCCTCTCACCAGTGCAATACACTATCAATCATGGCAACCTACTCGTACGGCCAGCTGGCACCATCGGAAGAAGGTACGACTTTGCATCTCCACTGCCACACACAGGTGTCTAATCCTGCGCTAGATGCTCTCCACCAGTCTCGCCTACTCCAGATCGAAGACAAGGCATTCCAGCGCATAAAGTCGCGCCTTCTCGGACCCGGATCGCTTGTCAAGACCTTCCCGAAGTCATCTTCCACTCCTCCACCAGACGCATTAGCTGCAGACGAGGCAGCGGCAGCAGTCCAAGCCGAACGCCAACAGCAAGACGAGGCGCGCAGGCAATGGAGGGAGGGCGTGTTGCTCGATTTTGCTAGTCTGGAGAGCAGCATTATTCGGATACAGCTCCTACGTAGAAGCAACGAGAGGGAACGCGAACGGTACGCCGCAGAGAAGACCAAGATTCTCGAGACAGCACAGGCCGTGAAGGACAACACCGCGGATCTTAGAGTGCAACTAGACGAGGCACAGAAGACTCTGTTACAGAGGAAAGCTTACGATGTGCAAGCGGAGAAGATCACCAACAATCGCATGCTACGTCCCAGGGAAGATCAGCACGCGCAACTCGACAAGCTCAATGCCGAGATCTCCGAGTTGGAGAAGGAGAGCAGGGACTATGCACAGACCTGGACTCAGAGGCGAGAGCAATTCGGAAAGATCGTGGAAGAGGGGCAGCAGATGCTGAAGCTGATACGCGACGAGAAGGAGGAGGCCGAGAGGAAGGAGGGCATGGACGACATCGAAGAGCGCGACGAGGATGATAGTATCGCAATGAAGGGCGAGACCAGTCAGAGTGGAACACCAAGACCGGACATAGGCAGCGCTACTCCGACGCACGTTGGTCAGAACAGCGATGACCCGACTCCACCTAAAGGTCGCCCTTTGCCTATATCCCGACTCTTACCCATAGCTTCTCTAGCACAGTCCAGGAGCCGACCTGCATCTCCTCAGTCTGGCAAGCCATCACCAAGAGACAATCAGGACACGGAGATGGACGAGCCGGAAGGCACGACTAAGACAGAGTACAGCACAGACCGGGAGGAGGGCGAAGAGGACGAGGACCCAGCGCAGGCTGCAGATAAAATGGATATCACGTAGGCGGTCGCCGATGCCAGGCCATCAGAACGACTTTACCTCGGCACTTGTTCTTTTGTACACCACGTGTCTCTCCAGTAGGCAGCATTCGTATACAGGGTCTACCAAGAAGCAATCAGCGACATCAAGCCATGCCTTCTATTGTGAGGCTTTCTTTCGCATTTGCAACAGCCTGCTTTGCTTTTGTGATCTCGTCTTCTGATCCGCTTCCTTCTGCACCGTTCTGGCCGAGCCCATCAGTGAGACACAGTGTGATTTGAATCGGATAGCTTACAATCTGGTCTTCCAGCTTCGTGATGGAGTCAGATATCCGCTGTCTGAGAGACGGAAAGACGGCCTTGGTCTCCTCAAGGGCTTGACGCTGTGCAACTATCAGCACACTCAGAACATGACCACGCCACAGGCCGCACATACTTCTTGTCTCAACTGGAATTCCGCATTCTCATCCCCTCCATCGCGCTCAAGCTTCGTGATGCGCGCCTGTTGCTGGATGATTTCTTTGTGGTAGCTTTGCTCCTCCTTCACCATACGGTTGATGGAGGACGTCGTGATCGTAAGCGGAGAAGGAGCCATGATATACGTTCGATGGTGGATTCGCAGGGTACCAATAAATTTCCAGGTTCTCAGACGTGCTCTTCTCCACGTGAAAGCGAAACGGAAGGCGTCCGGCGCTAATGCAAGCACTCAAGCTGGCGTGACACGTTTTGACACGAGCTCTCGTCTGAACGACTGTTGTCGTGTTTTCCCTTCCCCAGACGCAAAGCACCACCCTCTTCCAACAGTACCAACACTGCCCTGCTCAGCAGCACACGCTGCAAACATGTCTTCACCGACCTCGCGACGTTCGCAGCGCAGCTCACAATCAGCAACTCCACGTCGCAGCGCTCGGTCTTCTCAAGCCCTACCAAGCAGCCCGGCCGCAGAAAATGGCCCTGATCAACAACTCTTGGCCGAAGCGTCGGACGCATCACAGCAACAAGGATCACAAGCGACACCTAGAGCATCCAGACAGCAATCTAATGTCGCAGCTTCCTCTCCTCTCTTCTTCCGTTCATCACCCGCCAACGGCACCGGGGCTGGCCCCAACACCAATGGAAATGGCATGGACATCAGCTCACCTCTTAGACAGTCATCGGTTGTAGCCGATGGAGACCGAACACCGAGAGCATCAGCTCAGAACATAGGAGGTATGTTCGCGTTTCTACGTGTCGTCTGCTGCGAGAACTCGAAGGCTCACTCTACGATCAGACTCATCGCCAATCCGCTACGCCTCAAGCTCAAGTCCCCCGCGTGCCACGAACGGTCTGCGCTCAGACGCTGCCAGAAGCGACAGCAGTGGATTGTTCGTCAGGTCCCAGCTTCCGGGATCGTCAGCCCGTGATAGACGCCACGATGTCCATTCCGACATTCTGGATGCGAGCACCACACGTCGCCGTAGACTATTTGTAGACGAGAATGGGATGCCCGTCGGGCACGATGTCCCCTCCGAGACCGCTACCTTCTCCAACCTCGACCCGAACACGTCAGATGCTGACGTTCTGGGTGGCAATTCCAGTCGGGTGATCTGGGGCACAAATGTCTCAATCATGGATTCAAGATCATCCATGCGGGACTTCCTAATGAACTTCCAGCAGAGATACCGATTGATCAGAGACGGAAGCCTGCAAGAAGGCGAACAACTACCCGCGGATCATCCAGGTAACCGAAGAGAGTATGTGGAGATGATGAACACAATGCTGGATCTCGGAGTCACCGCTTTGAATCTCGACGCGAAGAACTTGAAGGCGTATCCTCCCACTAGGAAATTGTGGCATCAACTGCAGGCGTTTCCAAGCGAGATCATCCCGATCATGGATGTTGCGATCAAGGACGCTATGGAAGACTTAGCAGAGAAACGTATGAATGAGATGAGGGTGCAACAACAGCGACAGCAAAGGGCGCCGAGTCGTGCAGGGGCGAGGGATGGAAGCTCACTCCCACCACTGCCGAGCTCTGATATCGACGATGACGGCACCAACGGTGCACCGCAGGTCGTTGCCGACATACCGGACCTAGTGCGAGAAGTCCAATCGAGAATCTACAGGGCAAGGCCATTTGGTCTAGACAACACCATCAACCTGCGCGAGCTCAACCCTGGCGACATGGACAAGCTAGTCAGTGTGAAGGGTCTGGTCATCCGCACGACCCCTGTCATCCCTGATATGAAGGATGCTTTCTTCCGTTGCTCGGTATGCCATCATACTGTAAAGGTAGATATCGATAGAGGCAAGATCGCTGAGCCGACGGTCTGCCCACGGCCAGTGTGTTCCTCTCAGAACTCCATGCAAATCGTCCACAACCGCTCCGGCTTTGCGGACAAGCAGATCATCAAGTTGCAAGAGACTCCAGACAACGTGCCGGACGGTCAGACGCCACATTCAGTATCGTTGTGTGCATATGATGAGTTGGTGGATGTCTGCAAAGCTGGAGACCGGGTGGAAATTACTGGAGTATTCAAATGTAATCAAGTTCGAATCAACCCGCGCCAGCGTACGGTCAAGAACATCTTCAAGACCTACGTAGATGCCGTTCACATCCAGAAGGTAGACAAGAGAAGAATGGGCATCGACGTCTCTACTATTGAGGAAGAACTATCCGAACAGATTGCTGGGGACATGGAAGGGACACGAAAGGTATCTGAAGAGGAAGAAGCAAAGATCAAGGCGACCGCGGCGCGACCCGACGTTTACGAGCTGCTCTCTCGATCGCTCGCCCCCAGTATCTACGAGATGGACGACGTGAAGAAGGGTGTGCTCTTGCAGCTCTTTGGTGGAACGAACAAGTCCTTCGAGAAGGGTGGCAGCCCGAAGTACAGGGGCGATATCAACGTTCTTCTGTGCGGTGATCCATCTACGTCCAAATCTCAGCTTCTGCAATATGTGCACAAGATCGCTCCTCGAGGCGTCTATACCAGCGGCAAGGGCTCTTCAGCTGTCGGTCTAACAGCTTACATCACTCGTGACCCGGAGACGCGACAGCTGGTGCTCGAATCTGGTGCCTTGGTCCTGTCCGACGGAGGCGTGTGCTGCATCGACGAGTTCGACAAGATGTCTGACTCAACTCGATCAGTCTTGCACGAAGTGATGGAACAGCAAACCGTGTCCATAGCAAAAGCCGGCATCATCACGACCTTGAATGCTCGTACCAGCATTCTCGCATCCGCGAACCCGATAGGAAGCAAGTACAATGTGAACTTGCCCGTCCCGCAGAACATCGACCTACCTCCCACGCTGCTCTCAAGGTTCGACCTCGTCTATCTAGTCTTGGACCGCATCGACGAGCAGACCGACCGACGGTTGGCGAGGCATCTGGTGGGAATGTACTTGGAGGACAACCCAGAGAACGCAAGCTCTTTGGAGATCTTGGTGGGTAGGCTCGCCTCAGCAACGCGTGCACAGAACTAACACAAGCACAGCCGGTGGAGTTCCTCACCTCGTACATCTCTTACGCCAGAACGAAGTGCCAGCCGAAGATCACTCAAGCGGCGTCAGAAGAGCTCGTTCGCGCCTACGTCGAGATGCGTAAGCTCGGCGAGGACGTCCGCGCTGCAGAACGCCGTATCACTGCCACGACCCGACAATTGGAGTCCATGATCCGACTCGCCGAGGCACACGCCAAGATGCGTCTCGCCGAAGAAGTCACAGCCGACGACGTGATCGAAGCTGTTCGCCTGATCAAGTCCGCTCTCAAGCAAGCAGCCACCGACTCTCGCACCGGCCTGATCGACATGGGTCTGCTGACCGAAGGCACCAGTGCGAGCGAGAGGAGGCGGAAGCAGGACCTCAAGAACGCCATCACGAGTCTGTTGAACGAGATGACTAGGGGTGGAGGGAATGCGAGATACAACGACTTCGGCAGGAGGCTGAGTGAGCAGAGCAGCATTCAGATTGAGGCCAACGAGATCGTAGAGGCGCTGAGGGCGTTGGAGCAGGAGGGAGAGATTCAGATAGTCGGAGAGGGTTCGAGACGTTCGATCAGGAGGGTCACTGGCGTGTCTTGAGAGGGAGTACCTCCTCTTGCACTTTTGCTGCTCGCCCACCGTTCTGGCGTAGGTGTCAAGGGCGTCATGGTCTTATAGGTGCTCGCTCCACTATATACCTATATTACATCCATACGTGGTTTGCTGGATGCTGAATTGACTTCCAGTGCGCGATGCTTCTCTTCTGCACGCACGTTTTATGAAGCAATGTTTGATTCGCCGATCGCTCGGGCTCTGCCCAAGAGTGCTGTTGCCAAGACTTGTACGTCGAAGCTTCTGTGCCTTTGTGCTTTTGTGCTTTTGTGCTTCTGCGGCTGCAAGCTTCGCTCACTCGTCTACCTGGTGTAATATAATACAAGAGACAGTCGGTACCCGAGAGCCTGTACTCCTCTGCCATATCAACCGCCGTGACGGTCTCGCCCACAGGCAAGGTGCCGCAGCATGAGGTACGCCCACTGCATCCATCTGCCCCGCGCTTCTTGTCCGCCTTCCTGTCTGATTCGTTGCCTTGCAGATTCGGCCAACAGCTCCGTACCTCTCTGATCAAGGACTGGTACTACTACTACATCTCCTACGACCAGCTCAAGGCCTCTCTCAAAACCGACTACGAGACCCCACCCACCTCCGAGAACCCCAAGCCAGCGCGCAAGGCATGGACGGAGGACGACGAGCAGCGCTTCGTGAGGGAGCTTGAGCAGGAACTGGACAAGGTCTTTACCTTCCAAAAGGTCAAGAGCCAGGAGATAGTCAGGAGGATCAAGGCGTCGGAGAAGGAGGTCAACGATGTGATTGCGCGGAGTGAACCTCGCAGAGGGGAAGGGGAGCCACAGCAGAATGGACAAGGGGAGGGGCCGACCGAAGAGGACTTCATGCTGCTGGAGGAAGATCTGTCGGACATCATCGCCGACGTGCATGATCTGGCCAAGTTCACACAGCTGAACTATACTGGATTTCAGAAGATCATCAAGAAGCACGACAAGCAGACGAGCTGGCATTTGAAGCCTGTATTTGCGGCAAGGTTAAGGGCGAAACCGTTCTTCAAAGACAACTACGATGCCTTTATCGTCAAGCTGTCCCGGCTTTACGATCTGGTCAGGACGAGAGGGAACCCGACGAAAGGAGATGCTGCAGCGGGCGGGGGGCAGCAAAACTTTGTCAGGCAGACGACGAAGTACTGGGTGCATCCGGACAACATCACCGAGCTGAAGCTCATCATCCTGAAAGTAAGACAAC
>NAJN01000396.1:0-23927 GCA_005059845.1 Cryomyces minteri
AGTGAAGCCGAAGGAGTCCTTGCAACGGCGTCGCTCGTCACAAACGAACGCAGTGAGCGTACTCCTCGAAAGTAGTAGTCATGAGTAAAGCCACAAGAGCTACTTCACGACGTGATACTCTTCCATCACTTTCCCATGCTCCAGAATGCGATGTGCTCCCGTTCAGCCTTGTGCAGCTCAGTGGAAGTACGTCCGTACCCCACTTGTTGTTGTTGCTCCACCCCCGCAGCCGCGCTCGCC
The DNA here is from genome assembly GCA_005059845.1 of Cryomyces minteri. NCBI lineage: Eukaryota > Fungi > Ascomycota > Dothideomycetes > Cryomyces > Cryomyces minteri. Next base: position 241 of record NAJN01000396.1, read on the forward strand.
CCGGGCGCGACTACTCCCAATCGGTACAGCTCCAGGCAAGCTGGACGACGGACAGGGCATGCGACCAGCCGCGAAACAGGTGTGGTCGACTTTACCGTATCGCTCGTCGTACGAGGTCCAGTGACCAACCCCGCACGAGACCTGCTCTCGCTCTCCCTTTAAAGCTCACCTCACCTCTACCTCCAGAGCCTCTCTTCTTCCTGTACCTGAACATCATCTGCGTCGGTCGATCAATCAGCTACCCTCCATCTCTCTCTCTCTCCCCCATCAAGCTTCAAGTCCCAGCTCATCGGCTGCCTCTTTCTGTACTCTCGCCAGTACACCAACCACATTCATCAGAACCATGTCTGCCGACACTGCACCCCTGACCAAGGTCGATTCGGCCGTGTCAGGTACCTCTGAATCACCCACGGAGAAGAAGGGACACAGACGGAGCAGCAGCAGTGTGACGGGCGTCTTCAATATCAATGACCTAGGTAAGTGACCTGTGTGTTGACGACGAGGTGGCACTGCTGTCGCTGCCATCGATGACTTGATCGACGGCCTCGATGACTGACTCTGAACGATGAACAGAAAAAGAAGGGAAGGACATCTCGATAGCACCGGAGACACAGAAGCTGAACTGGTACGTTGATGAAGTCATTTTCGCCGTCTTACATCTACCCGTCATATCCGCCGTCACCCTACCCTCGCCGATTTCCTTATCTCACTCTTCATATGGCACTGACGGCTCTCCTCTCCACGTCGTGCTACCGGAACTGACGTCGTGTCCCACAGGAAACTCAACACCTCGCCAGGAACGTTGGACGACAAAGAAGTACTGAAGAAGTACCTCTGCACCCCACCTCTAAAGAAGATCGACCTCCACTTCCCACTAGGCCTTGAGGTCACAGCACGGAACATGAAAGGTGTGACGATCAAGGATGCGTTAGACGCCATCTACAAGCAGTACAAGAAGAAAGTGAGTGTGCTCTAAAATTGACTGTTTTGTGTACCTTTTTCGTCCTCTCTCGCTGCAGACATTCGGAATCAATGAATAACCGTTCTTCTCACATTGCAGCAAGACGACGAACTCGAGAACCCCATCCTCGCTGGTTTCGAGTGGGACAAAGAAGAGTGCTACACCCGGTTCGTTGTGCACATGAAGAAGGAAGCCTCGGCACCCATGAGCAAGAAGGACAAGAAGGACAAGAAGAAGTCTGGAGAGGAGGCATAAACTCCCATTATCTTCGTCGCTCGCGGTGCTATCTTGCTGGCCCATTATCGTGACCGCACGATTGCAGGTAGACTCGCCCGTATGGCAGTCACCTCCTAGTTGCAATGGATGGTGACATGGTTGCTTTGGCTTACGGTTAGGGATTCGATGTCCTGACGGATGGACAGCTTCGCTGGTGGTGGCGTGGAGGGCTCTGATATCTGTGATATAGAGGCAAATACTTGACTGCTTGACCCTCTATGGCCTGGATGTACACTGCTCTCTATTCGTGGAACAGCTTCGGAGTCCTACTGCCTAAGCGAACAATGTTGGTAACCAGGAATTGCTCACTGAACCCCTGGGTAGAGCGTTTGTTGAATGCATGTTGACTGGTGAAGCAAACCGAAGACGCAGTGGAAGGAAAACGGAATTCTCGCCACAACTTCGCACAAAGAGTCGAGCTCGGACCCTCGCTGGGAGCACCTCCATCGATTGACTCGCTTCGAACAACACAGCATTCGCTCTCAGGACCTCAGAACCCATAGCCACACACGGCTACATGTCTACCCTTCCCTACAAACCGCACATCCACCGGTGACAGTATGGACCACCGAGCGACTATCCTCACCGGCCTCCCCGTCGCCAACCCAACCCAGTCCTACTGGCAGAACCCGCCCTCAGACATCGCAGACCACCGCACTACAGAGGCGCTTCCTTCCTCGGCCGACTATGTTGTCGTTGGCAGTGGCATTAGCGGAGCTTGTGTTGCTTACAACCTGCTGTTGAGACGGCCGGCTGCGAGGGTGGTGATACTGGAGGCGAGGCGGGCGTGCAGCGGTGCTACAGGGCGGAACGGTGAGGCCGCCTCTTTTCTTTGGGATGGGTTGGGGGTCAGTCGAGAGGATGAATGGCTCTCGCAGGATTCCGCGGGAGTCTTGTACTTGTGCGGCGCCATCCAGAGTTCCCGAGTCCCCTAGCTAGCTCCTCCGCAAGTCCTCAGAATCCCCCAACGCATCTGCTGCCTTCTCGAGACGCGTAAGCTGACGCTGCGAGGCGCTCCGTCGCAGGCGGCCACACCAAAGCGGCCAGCTACCGGAGCTTCGCCGCGCACGAGCGCGCCCACGGCGCCGCTGAAGCCGTGAAGATTGCCAGGCTCGAGCACGCGAACATCGAGGCTACGCATGCCTTTGCCCGAGAGCATGGGATGGACTGCGAGTCCCGACCCACCGACACCGTAGACGTTGTCCTTGACCAGAGCCATTTGGAGGCAGGCATCGCTGCAATCAGGCACATGCAGTCGCTGATGCGTGCAGATGAGGGGGCGGCTAGGTACGAGATACATGAGGCGGAAGAGGCGAAGCGCAGGTTCTTGACTCCGAATGCGCTGGGCGCGTTCACGTATGAGGCGGGCAGCATAAACGCCTACAAGTTTGCAATTGGCATACTGAAGCTGTGTCTCAAGAGCGGGCTCAACCTCCAAACAAGCACTCCAGCTACACACATCTCCTCCCTGCGCAGCGAGGCATCTCCACGGACCCAAGGCTCATGCAGCGACGACGCCCAGATCAACTGGGCAGTAGAAACCTCACGCGGCACCATCAACACCGCCCATCTCATCCTCGCCACGAATGGCTACACGCCACATCTGCTGCCGAACTTCCAGGGCGTGATAGTGCCTCTGCGCGGGCAGGTGACGGCACATAGGCCCGGCTCTAACATGCCCACCAGTGGCCTGCCAACGACGTACTCCTTCATCTATGCGAAAGGCTACGACTACATGATACCGCGGCCCCCCGACACGGAGCAGGCGAGGGACATCGTCATCGGGGGTGCGCTTGGCAAACTGCCCCTCGAGGGAGCGAGCGAGTACGGCGAGACTGACGACGCGCTGCTCAACCCGGAGGCGTCGGGGTTTCTGAGGGAGGCGACTGTGCAGTACTTCGGCGCGCAGAATTGGGGCCAAGACCATCCTGACGGGAGAGTCAGGAGCGAGTGGACGGGCATCATGGGCGCCTCCGCCGACGGACTTCCATACGTCGGGCCCGTACCGGGCAGCGAGAAGTTGTGGATGAGTGCCTCGTTCAACGGCCATGGCATGGTGCTGTGTCTGAAGTGCGCGGAGGCGCTCGTGGAGTTGATTTGTGGTGCGGAGACGCCCGAGTGGTTCCCGCGCTCGTTTCTGGTCCGTGAGGAGAGACTGCGGACGAAGTTCAGGGGAAGGCTGGACTTGACGGCGCCTGAGCTGCCGGAAGTCAGAGGGGACAAATTGAGTGAAGTGAGTGCCTAGAGTGCTCGATCCCTGCACCTCCCTCCGGCGGTTTCACGGTACAATGTACGAAGATGTCTTCTCCCCGGCCGAAGCAGTACACACAAGATCAGCCAGGGACCGCAAAGCTTCCAGATGTCTGAGCCTCCTCCGGACCAGTCGTTGGATCTGCAGAGAAAGAGGCAGATTTGCTGGCATCTGCATGCACAACGTACATGGCCGGTACATCGAAGCCAACTAGGGTGTCAGATGCCCTCTCCCGACTATCACACATTGGCGCTACCAGAACCGCCAAGTCTGTGGTGACGGCTACTCCGACGGGTCTGCGGCCGAAGACTGAGGAGAGGCCGCTCGGTCTCCTCCAGGCGATATGTTAGATAGCCACCTGGGGACACCGGCACTCTTGTACCTTACCAAGACCCGGAACAGGATCTATTGTCCAGACAGAGACAAGATGAATGAGCAGGTGCTTCACCACTGAGGGAAGCGCGGACACTGCGCGAGTAGTAAGGGCTGAGACGGCAAGAGTGGATGGAAGGGATAGATCCCGGGGTGTACTTTTCGGGCAGGATGGATTGAAGAGATTTCAAGGGCACAACAGGCTAGGCTTCTCTGCAGGAGAGTAGGTTATGCTTTCTCTCACGACGTGATCTTGCTCGACTCGCACGGAGACAGACGCGCGTATGGTGTGGCGATGTGCGTGTTCTGTAGAGAGTACATGTCGAGTTTATGCGGAATGCACACTACTCCAAGGGGATGACTGGAGATCTAGAGGGAAGTGGACGTTGAAGTCTGAGAAACAATGGAGTGGAACGAAGCGGCTCAAGCCTTTGCCGTGAACGACGATCCTTCCATGCATGAGCCGGCCGCGGGTCTGCCGATCCTTTCCCCTCGACGCTGGAAATATGTATATATCATTGCATCGCGCCGAGTCTCGTATACAATGAGATGAGGTACCTGCCATGTAAGAAGACACTGCTACACCACCACCACCACCACCACCACTACTGCACACCGTCGGTTCGCCATGGCAAAGAAGAAGAAGGAGCGCCAGAGCGACTCACCGAGCGAGGACGGTACAGCGACAGCCCCGAAACCTGCTCCGGCCAGAGCTTCCTCCAGCAAAAAGCAAGCCCCACCTCCTTCGTCGCTGATTATCTGCCGCAACAAGTATGTAGGCTCTCCACTCTGTAGCAGCCATTGAGCTGCCTCGGCGTCTCCTCGACGCCGCCGAAGTCTGCCTGGCTTGTGCCGCAATTGCTCGAGCAAGATCGGATTCGGGGGCCACAAGCTGATACGCTTGCAGACACTGGAAGTACATCTCGTCCTTCCACGGTCCATGGCTGCAGCTGCCTCCCGAGACGCTCGAGCTGTTGGCCGTGCAGAACTACACACTCCCGCGACCACGTCAAATCGATCCATCCGTCTTCTTCGACCTGGTGAAGATCCGCAGAGCCGTCGAGGAGTCCGTTGACCTGGCGGTCCGAGCTACGAGTGGTACCACCTCTTCGTCTCTGAGGGACTCCATCAACGGCGGCAATGGCATACTCGGGGTTGCAGCTTCGTTGGGTTTCGGTTACGGCGGGGGAACGGCTACGCTGAGTCGGGACAGGAAGTTCAAGATGAGGGAGTCGGCTTCGAAAAAGCTGTCTAAGGCGTATCACCTGGACGAGATTGCGGCGAGTGTCGCGACTATGCAATCGGCTTCTTCGCTGGAGGATGTCGCAAGTCATGTCTTACAACGAAATCCTGCGGACCGCGATGCAAAATATGTTCACTTCTTCCACGAGAAGATACCGTCACGAATGTTGGCCGAGTGCACGCCGTTAGACCCTCTCAACGAAGTGATAATAGCACAGCCCGACGATGTGTCGCCTTGGAGGACACGGGGTGTGACGAGGGTGTTCAAGGAGGACTACGCTGGAGCGGTGCAAGACTTGACGCAAGGCCTTGCATGGACTCGTTACTGGCAAGCCCAACACAAGCCGGGCAATGGCGAACTCATACTTGCGAGTGCTTTGCGAGAAGAGGAGCGAAATGGGTACAACCGCGATTGGAGAGATCAGCCGAAGATTGCAGAGGAGGACCAACCCAGTAGTATGGAGCTACAACTGCTCTTTCACCGCGCAGGCGTCTACCTCACGATTGCGTGCCAGGCGGTGGATGCTGCCCTCGACGGTCTGGTGGAGGCTCAGAACGCAAAACCACGGGCGATGGCGGAGACGAACGGCGACGCTGATGGAGAGGCACCACCGCTAAGCGCTACGGAAAGAGAAGCGCACAGAGCGAGACTCGACGCTCGCAAGGTGGTCAAGACCAACGCAAAACGTGCGCTGAAAGACTACACCAGCTTTCTGTCACACCTCGACTATACTCCTGGCTATCCGGCCGAGATCGTGAACGAGTTCCAGCGTCGAGTCAACAACGCGGCCAACGGCCTCAACAGATACCACTCACACAAGCACAAGAGGCTTCTGGAGATGTCGGGCAACCTTAACCTCAGCAATGGCGCACTATCTGATGCACTGATCCCGCACAAGAACGTGCCGCCTCCGCCACGCCCACAACACGGCCCGCCTCGCCCGCATCTGCGACGGCTACCCGATCTTCCTGGCCGCGCGCTCGCCCGCCCGCGCCGACTGGATCGAAGTGCTGCGCCGCGCCAACAACTGGATCTCCCTCGCACAGTCCTGGGAGGCGCTCTGCGCGCCCGCACCCTTGCCCTCCCGGACGGGCGCCAACGGCCACGCCGCGGGAGGCGTGCCCGAGAAGAAAGAGACGCCGGAGCAGAAGCGCGAGAGGGTCAAGCAGGAGGCCATCATCGGCGCATTGGCGGACGAGCGCGTCGTCGACGAGGAGAGCTTCCAGGCGGCCGTCAGAGCGAGGGAACGGCGCGCGTTGGAGGACGAGGAGGGCATCTCCGGGCCGTTTGGCGACGCTTCTCCCACACCTCCCTCACCTCCTGCGCCGCCTCCTCACGCGACGGCATCGACGACGACCGATGCGCACTCGTCGTCATCGTCGTCAGCATCGCCACCATCATCCAACATGACCAACGGCCACACCACCGCCGCCGCCGCACCCAACGGCACCACCTCCCCGCCGCCCTCTCAACCGCCCGCAAAGCGCTGGGCGCAAGACGACGGCAAGGAGTACCCCATCTCGACGGAGCGGGCGGAAGCGATCGCGCGCTGGGTGCGCGAGGCGCCGCTGAGCGTCGGCGGTGCCAAGAAGAAGGGCTGGCGAGAAGAAAACTGTCGTTGCGGCTAGGGGTGTGGATGTGGGCAGAGGGCAGGAGGAGGACGAGGACGAGGACGAGGTCGATTAGCCGGGCGTGACAGAGCGGTGTGGTGTCGTGTCGTGTAGAGTGGTCAGGAGGACCGGACCTCGCTGCTGCGCTGCTGTACCTACCACGTAGAGCTGTAGAGCTGTAGAGCCGTAGAGCCGTAGCGCCCAAAGCTTGAAGCTCGGAAGTCCAGACCCCGCACTCTACACCATCCCCCCCTATCCCCTCTCCCTTCCTGACCCAGAGACGCAGGACGCGCGACGCAACGTGCGCTTCATGCGTGAGGCCGCTTCACCGGAACAGAACTTCCGCCGCCACGCGTCCGCAGTGCTGGCCCAGCCAGCCAGCACAGCACAGCACGGTACGGCACAGCACAAGCCAGGAGCACAGGCCCGGAGCCGGCAAGAGTGGAGCGGACGATCGGCAGACTGACTGCACACAGCTCGGTGTCGGGGCTCGGCGGACGGGCGGTGTAGGGCAGGGGTAGTGATGTGGTGCTTGCGGATGAGACGGGACGGGACGGGACGGGATGGAATGGGATGGTTCTGGGGGGCGAGGTGGGCGCAATAGGGGCCTTCTGGCTGAGCGGGGCGGTTGGCGAGTGTGGCTGACTCATGTTTTGAAGAGGAAAGGGGGGGAGGGGGGCTCTCGTTGGTTGGTGCGCTGTCTTGGGCTGAGGTGTGGGAGAGGTAGGTGCGATGGTATGTGGGTACGTTGGTGTGTAGAGCTGATACTGCTCACCTGGAGGTACGACGCCTTGCCTCACGATGCCTCTTCCCACCTCACCTCACCTCACCCCACCTCGCCGCACCGCACCACCTCGTCACTCAGACGGCCACCTCCCCCAGCAGCCCCTCCCAAGCCCTCAGCGCAACGACGCCGCTCGTCGCCAGCGCCGGCTGCCCGGCCGTGTAGTTCCCCGCAACCCACTGCGCGATCTCTACGTCGTCGGGGATGGCCCAGTCGACGTCGTCGCCTGAGAAATTCAGGACGGTGAGGAAGGCCTGCGGCTCGTCTTTGTTCGCGGCCGTAGCTGCTGGACCGGTAGTACTGGTGGCCGGGGCGTCGGTCGTGGGGCCTTCCGCTGTGGATGCTGTGTTGGCTGTGTTTGTTGCACTGGTCGCGGGAGATATCTGGGCGCTGGTGCGCTTGAAAGCGAAGATCTTGGGGTTGTCGGCGTCGACGAGTTGGAAGTCGCCGTACACGAAGACGTCGCGGTGCTTCTTCCGGTGCACCAGCGCGCGCTGCCAGAACTGCCGCACCGATAATCCAGCGGCGTCCCCGTCCCGCATCTGCATCTCGGCATTGACGCTCGAATAGTCGTCGTTGACGCGCATCCAGGGCGTGACGTCGGGCGCGCAGAAGCCGGCATGCGCCGCGGCTGACCACTGCACTGGGGTTCGGGAGTGGTCGCGCGCTTTGCGCTGTAGGACGTGGTGGGCGTGCGCGAGATGGGTGGGAGACTGTGGGTGCATTGCGTTCATTCTGCGGTTGGGGGGTCAGCGTATTGGGGATGTGTTACTGCCTAATATGTTGTGCGTGTACTGCACACGCGTGTTTGGGATGGGTTGAGTTAGGTCAGGGGAAGGAGTTTTGAGGGCGAAAGGGGAAAGCCTACTTCTTCCAGTAATTCACCGCTTCGATATCTTTGTATTCTTCGGCCGGCCACGACGCAGGCACGTTCCGCATCCCGAGCTCTTCGCCCTGGTACACGTACAGCGTGCCGGCGAGCGTCGTCTGCATCAGACATAGCAGCTTGGCACCGCGCTCGCGGTACTTGTCGCTGTCGTCGCAGTAGCGCGACACGGAGCGGGGGTTGTCGTGGTTTTCGCAGAAGAGGGTCTAGACAGTAAAGACTGGTCGTCAGCCACACAGACACGAAATGACTGTTATCGCTATAAAGACAGGTGTTTGGAGTGAGACATGGAACTCACATTCCACCCATCCCGATCGATCATCAGCCGCTGCCACCGATTCATCATGGTCTTGATCTCGTTCGCGTCCCACTCCCGCAGCGTGAGGCGGTAGCTACCGGGCACATTGTCAATGTCCACGAGCTCGAAGATGAAGATCATGTTCAGCTCGCCGGCTTCCGCGCCCACGACCTTCAAGATCTCCTCTTCATCCCTGACAAACGGCATCTCCCCGACAGTGATAGTGTCGTACTTGCTGAGCACCTTCGTGTTGATCTCCCGCAGGAACTCGTGCAGCCGCGGCCCGTTGGCGAAGTACTTGAATCCCGGCTGGTACTTGTGGTCTGGTGCAACGACCTCGCCGTCCGGGAAGGACTGGTCCTTCGAGATCATGTTGATCACGTCCATGCGGAAGCCCGCGACGCCACGGTCGAGCCAGAACGCCAGCACGTCGTGCACGGCGGCGCGCACGGCCGGGTTCCCCTAGTTCAGGTCAGGCTGCTCGGGCGTGAAGAGCGCGAGGTAGTACTCGCCGGTCTGCGCGTCGTATGTCCAGGCTGAGTTGGCTTCGCCGAGGATCTGGCTCCAGTTATTCGGGGGCGCTCTGGTGCCGTCGGCGTCCATCCGAGGCTTCTTCCAGATGTACCAGTCACGCTTGGGGTTGTCGAGCGAGGAGCGGGATTCGAGGAACCAAGCGTGGTGGTCTGAGGTGTGGTTCACGACCAGGTCCATCATCAGCTTCATGTTTCTCTTCTTCAGTTCGCTGATTAGATGATCGACGTCCTCGAGCGTCCCGTACATTGGGTCGACGTCTTTGTAGTCGGAGATGTCGTAGCCCATGTCGGCTTGCGGACTCTTGTATATCGGCGAGAGCCATACTATGTCGACCCCGAGATCTCGGAGGTAGTCAATCTTCGACGTGATTCCGGGGACATCGCCCCATCCGGGTCTCGTGCCTGCTCCTGAGTCGAGGAACGAGGCCGGATAGATCTGGAATTCGTCAGACAATGTTTGACACCACGGAAGACAGTAGAAGTGGGTATAGCTTACCTGATAGACTACAGCTTCCTTCCACCACTTGCGTTTATTGTTCGATTTGGCTACAGACATGGTGAGCCCAATTGGTCTCTGGGAGGCCGGAATCTCTCGCGTATGTACGAAAATTGCGCGGCGGCCTTTGAGGAGCGTCGAGCAGGCGCTTTCTATATGTCTGCTCCATCGAATGCATCGTCATTGTCCACTATCAACATGCACCTGCAATAAGGTTCGCGCCGGGGCTACTGCGGACGGAGTGTTGGGTTTCAGCGCTCCCTCGCGGAGAAATCATGCTCCGTCCGGGACGTGAATTGTGCGCTCACCAAGGTATCTGCAGGCCTCACTCACACGATTCACTTGTTCCTACGAGCAAGTGAGACTGCTGTTCTTGAGGCTATAAACTACGTCGCCTTGGACACCACTGTGTACGGACAGGCTACCGGAAGCACTCCACGTTGTGGAAGCAGCCTTCACGTATGCTCGGGAGGAAACTCGGGAAGATCCATTGTTACCACATCAACCATGACTCGGGATCGTCAATCTCAGCTGCATGAGACCCCCTCTCCCACAACCGTGCCATAGAGGTGCGTATACAGCTGTGACTGTATATACAACCCCCTGCAAAGGTCGGGTACTCATGGCTCTACAGTTCGAAATCGCGTGGCACGAAAACAGGCACGGAAGAGCATAGGCGTAACTTCCACCGGCGAGTCTTCGCGATTTGATGATGACTAGCGCTACCTGCCGTGCATCGCTGGAGTGAACGGCCTGTCTATTGGAGTCCCGCGGCTGCCACACGCACACCCTGTCTACCACACGCACCAGTTCCTCTACACTCGCTCTCTCGCTAACCTAACCACCAAAGATGATATTGAAGTACTTGTCAAAAACGTTCCTGTGACACACGAACCATCAGCAATCTCGTCGACCGAAAAGACGCCCACAGTCCAGGATCAACTCACTTCGGCGGCGCAGGGATGAAGTTTCGCGTGTACTCCTCGATCTCCTCGACCTCCCCCCTCAAATCAACTTCCATCGGGCTCTTCCACTTAGTCTTCTTCACCAGCTTCCAACCGACGTACAGGATGGGGAAGACGCCTATCATGGTGTAGGAGAACAGGAAGGTGGGAATGTCCCATTGGCCGGGCAGGAAGACTGTGTAGCCGCCAACGAAGGTCATAATGAAGCAGCCCACGAGGCCGTACCAGGCCGCGAACGGCTGCCAGAAACCCTTGTAAGGTAGCGTGTTGCGGTCAAGGCCCTGGGCGTCACACGCCTTCTTGAAGCGGATGAAGGTGTAGCACATGACGCTGAAGTTGATGAGCTGCGAGGCCGTGACGAGGTTGACGAACCATTGCAGCACGACCGCCGCGTTATTGCTGACCTGCAGGAAGCTGAGCAGCGAGATTGCCAGCACAATCAGCACGCAGTAGTAGGGCACGCCGGCCTTGCTGCAGCGGGTTAGGAAGCGCGGCGCCTTACCCTCGAGCGCGAGCCCGAACAACGACCGCGATGCGCAATACACGTAGCTGTTGCCGGCCGAAAAGGCCGACGCGAGCACCATGGCGTTGACAATGTCAGGCAGCACGCGGATGCGCAGCCGGTTCATGGCGACAACGTAAGGCGAGGCGGCCGCGCCGGGCAGGCCGGACTTATAGGCGGCTATGAGCTCGGCATCGTTGTAGGGCACGTTGATGCCGACGGCGAGACTGCCCAGGACGAAAAATGCGGTCAGGCGGTAGAAGACGGCGTTGTAAGCCTTCGGCATGACCGTACGCGGGTTCTCTGCCTCGCCCGCGGCCATGGAGACGTAGTCTGGGCCAGCGATGGTGAAAGAGGCCTGGATCAGGCATTGCAGGAAGCCGAGGAAGTAGCCCAGGTTGCCATCGTAGTAGAGCTGCGCGAAGGCGCCAGGGTCGCGCCAGTAGCGGAAGCCGAAGCGGTCGTGTTGCGGATTGCCGCCCAGCATCGTGATGAAGGTGTAGATGATCAGGCCAACAATAAGCAAAACTTTGCCAAGGGCGCACCAGAATTCGGTCTCGCCGTACCATTTGACAGCAAGCAGGTTGATCAGCCTGTGAGGTGTCAGCTAAGCGATCTACCGCAGTAAGTGAGAGGACTCTTCGAGAGCCGCGAAGATAAAACGGCATCGTAGGTACTCACCCATACAAGACGATGACAATGGCGATGATGCCGCCCGCTGGCACGACGTTGCTCCAGTAGTGGATGATGACGTTGCAGGCGGTGATTTCGAACGGAACAAGCATAGCTTCAAAGACGAAGAAGTTGTAGCCAGCAGCAACACCGAAAGCATCATCGACATAGCGTCCTGCGAAGCGGATGAAAGGAGATGAGATGGGCAAATATGTAACCATTTCAGCCATGCCTAGTAGCACGGAGCCACACGGTTAGTATGTGGTCCTCGTCGCCTGTGGGATGAAAACGTAGGAAAGGCGCATCGGGCATGCTTCTGTTGCTGTGGCGTTTTGCTGGTGTTGCTTTTGGCTCTCCGCGGTTTTGATTCCATCCACTGACAACAATCTCACCACAGAAAGAAGAGTTCATGAACGAAAGGATTGAAGAAAAATTGGGTTCCTACATAGCGTGACTGACAGAATGAAGCTGCACCTATATTGCACCACAGCGTAAGTTCTGATCTACTTCGCCTGCAAGACCGTACAGATGGTCTGTCCGTTCACCCTGTCTTTCGGTATACACACCGGTCAATGGGCGCCGGGAGTATTGTTCAACTTACCAAAATGTGAAGGCGATGAACAAACTCGCGGGCCCTCCATTGAGCAGGCCACGTCCAATGCTAACATACAAAGCTGTTCCAATCGTACCTCCGATACCAATCAATTGAATGTGTCTAGGCTTCAGCTTCCGGTGTGTCGAGTCGTATCCGACCTTGAGCGAAGAGGATGCGTACGATCCACGACGCTCATACGCATTTCCGTGGATGTCTTTCTCATCGTCGGGGGCTCGGGGAACTGAAGCGGCGCCGATGTGTTTCTCTTGCGTAGTGATAGACTCGCGGCGGTAGACGTCGTTCGCGCCGTACGGGTCGACTCCAGTAGATGTCATTTTAAGAAGACGGCGAAAGCGTCAAGGCCTCGATGTCATGCGTACGAAGAGGTCGCGAATGCGTATGTCTATCAACGGACGGCTTTGAGTAGTAGGCAGAAGAACTCGTTGACAAAGTCCATGTACCACGGACAAGAAAGCGTGCGATTTGTGCGTGAGTGTTGTACGCTCTGTGGGTGCTGAAAGTTTTGTAGGGTGGCAGGGCTGCTTTAAGTCTGGAACATTTGGCCAACGAGCCGTTGGAGGTTGTCCCAGTGTCCCTCAAGTCACTCCACAACCCCGGCCGCCTTCGACGTAATAGTGCCAGTATTCTGGTCTAAGGGCCTCAAGCCGTCCGCTAACCCTGCAGATGCAGTTAGACCCTGCCGTGGTCCCTGCGACTTCACGGCCGCGGTGTCAGGGCAGCTCACGAATGGTCTCGCCCAGTCGCAAAATCCGACTGTGCTTCGCTCAGGGCCGCTCAGCCTCGAGTGAAAGTCCAGCTTGGCTTGCTTGGCTTACGATGCGGCCTGTTGTAGGACGAGTGGGCCGTGACGACCAGCTCTCAGTAAGCGATCCTGGAAACTTCAGGAGCGCTCGATGTCTCTTGAGTCGCTCTTTGCGCTCGTGCTCCAAGAATCCGTATACCTGTATCAGCTCGTGCGACAGGCCCCAAAGTGTTTGAAGCACAATCCGGGATGCTAGTTGGACGACATAGCCGTGGAACCAAGTCACGTGATGATGAATGCACGCGCAGACGCTGTAGAACCCGCACGAGCGGATGGTGCCAGCGCGAACTCTCACTGGCGAGTTAGGAAGAATGAACTGCAAAGTCTTGGCAGTAAGCTTCCAGACCAGGCACGCGAGTCAAGGATACACGCTTACCAGTTGGGGAAGACGATCGGACTGGAGTGCCATCGCTGTGCGTTGGTATTTGCGAATTGGATAACCTTCAGCGGTGTTACATTCCCGATTTCAAGGCTTACCACTCAGCCGGTCAAGTACTTCGTAGGTTCGAGAGACATCAAAACGGAACTTCCTGGTCTATAGCGGTATATACGCGAGACCAGAGGAGAAGAAGAACAGTCAAGCAGGACAATACGTGGCGATAGTAAAACAGTGTCCCCGGTACTTCTTCGCAAAGTCTCAACACACAAATCATCAACGTGGAAATGCGATCGGTTGGGGAGATCCTCATCAAGAGCTCACCTCGGATGGAAAGCAGAGGATGCCATTCCCTAACTGACACAGATGTCAGTTGGCCTCGGCCCTCGTAACTCATCAGGCTGGCCATCAATCATCGGATAGATGCCATATGGTATCGCAACGATCAGTCTTCACACAAAGAGTGTTCGTCTTCGCGAGCCTGGCCGTTTCGGGCGCCTGATCTTCGAAGCGGAGATCCGTAATCTGGCCCTCGATCTCGCCAAGCTTGACCGCTACACGCTCAATTAGGCCACATGCCATGCTTTGCACCGCAACTCCAGCGTCAGCAGCTTGTAGCGATGCCGATCTCGGTTCACGGAGCTCTTGTTCGAGTTGTTGTGGTCCTGGCAGTCGATAGATGAACAACTGTCCGCCAGCTACTGATGTGGCTTGACTACATCCAGGTTCCCAAACGGCGAGCAAGTTGCCGTGTCTGCTTCGTGCAAACAGTGGCTGCTCGACACTCGAAAGAGGTGTTTGATTCCACAACCAGAGTTTCGAGTGTGAGGAGGGAAGTCTCGTGTGGAGGCTAGGCAGGCTGAGCAGTATTGTGGCAGTCTTCTCAACGGCGTCACAGTAGCCCATATAATAACCCGCTGAGCCTTGACCGATGTCTCTGATGGCTGCGAAAAGACGACCGTGCTCGGTATGCGTGAGTAGCTGCAGTCCCACAAGACGTTTCTGAGCCGGTGTTGACGAGATGACGGCAATATCCCTCGAATCCAGAAACACCTTCTTGATGGCGTCTGACCAGTATACAAATAGACCGCCGGTGCTGCTTTGGGTTCCGAGGTACAGAACATCTCCTTTGTTGAGTTGAACTCGCAATGATCGATCTGAATCTGCAAAGCTTACACCTGCGATCCAACGGCCTGCAGCAGCAGAGAGATACGTTGCGTGAGGTGCCGAGAAAGTGGTCTCTGTAAGATTGTAGATCTGGACAGTTCGCTCTAACGCTATGGCGAGCAACGAACCATCATATGAAAGGGCAAGCTCGAAAAGGACTGTAGGTGACGACCGAAAGTAGGGGCCGTCGCCCACCCCCTGCGTGAGGTCATTCAAGGGTCTCCTGGAGACGACCGAACACCGAGTGTTCGAAACGTCGTAGAGGGTGATCTCTCGATCTTCCAACACTGCTAATCGCTTCCCATCACCGGAGATGGCTATTTTAGACTTGCCGACTTGCTGAGTGTACGAACGTTCTCCAGCGATCTCAGTGGCGTGCATACCAAGCATTGATACGTAAGCAGCCTGATCGTAAAGAGCGAGGAAGCGTTTCAGGGCTATGCTTGGATCCTTGGCTGGCAGATGGACAGGCAGTCTGGCAAGCTGTGTCCAGAGAAGCACCTTGTCGAGAGATGCATACCTCCATCTTTGGCACACTTTGCGGGCTGCGTAGAACGAACGCGGATCAAGGAAATCAAAGATGTGTTGCTGCAGCTCGATAGGGAGAGACATAGCCGTGGTACTTGTGACTGAGGTTTGATTTTTGGGTTGCTGCAAAGGCCTTGACAAGAAACACGTCTTGATATAGCAAACCGGCAAAGACACCCAACTCACGTGCGAGCTGGATGTGCCCGACGTGTACTAAACGTGTGACCATGATGCCATGGTCCCGCCATGAAACGGTTGGGATCAAACAACAGTGTGGTCGGATTGCACGGAGAGCTGAACGGTCAGGTCTCACGCTCAACATAGTGACACTTGACGCAAGGAACCGACTTTTGGATGGCACCAGCCGTGTTCAGATTCCGGCCGTGGGTGGGTCCATTGATATCGTCAATGGGATAGAAAAAGTTGAGTAGATTGCACGGGTGGTGACGATTGGGCTTCTCTTGACAGCCGAAGTTCGAGCGCCATCCAGCACCATCTTCAGCCGCACGCATCACACATGTCTCACTGCTGCTGACACTCCAACGGCAGCTGACTGTTGTCTGAGACGGTGAGTATGCTCGGCCAGCGATAGGCTGAGAACAACACAGCTGGTGTTTTGGCAGCTAGTAGCTCAAATGCTTCTCGTGATGGAGAATACTCTGCCTGGGGGCCTCGGGCCTGTCACAACCACCTAGCTGACCCTACACGCCGTGCACCCAAGAAGCCATAAGGAGACAGGCAGATAGACGCAAGTCGCAGTAGCAAGAACTCCTCGCGCCAGAATTCGTGTGACTGCCCAATTACTTCAGCGCCGCAGCAAAAAGCCCTCTCATTGCTTTCAGGAAACCACCCAACTCTCGTGTCTCGTTCAGTCGGTCCAGACATTCTTCGATGCCATCTCGCTCCAGCTTGGGCCGAGTTTGCAGAACCTCATAATCACTACTACCCATGCCAAGCTCGAACCAGCACTCTTTCTCCCAGTCCTTGTCATCGATATGGGTGAAAACGAATTTCAGCTGGTCGTCGACGCCGGCTCCTACAATCCTTAGACAAAGGTGATCCTGCCAGAAGGAGAGCTCCGGGACGTTATGGCGCGCTTGACTGTCTAGCTCACGCGCGTGTTGCTGCTGCGCTTCTTTGCACTGCTTGATCGATTTTTGAACATCGGCGATCTGCAACTTGAGCTGATCTCGGTGCGCAAGCTGAGCGTCGCGTGTCGCCGTAAGCTGGCTGATGGCGGCGTGCATCTCGGCCGTTTCTTGGGACTCCTTCTGAACGTTTTGCGAATGCTGTGAGGTCTTCAGAGATACAATTTCGAGAGAACGTTGGCGCGCGCGTTGGTCCTCTGTGCTATATCGTCAGCTTGTGCATGCGACGAGTTTTTCAGTAAGTGGGTACCTTGAAGCTCAGCGACGTTCATCTTAAAAGCATTGCGCTCGTCCAGCACGCGCTTGCGACCCTTCTCTATGAACTCGTCGAACCGCACTGTGAAGCGCGCCATGCGATCACGTAGATCTTCGAAGCCGAAGCTGACGCTTGGGAGCGAATCGGCCATTGACGGCGCGTCAGTGGTGAAGTGTGAATGATGGCCAGAGGGTGAACTGTCAAACCGTACGCGGCCAGGTGTGCCCATCATGGTAGCCATTGTCGCTAAAAGATGGCTGTGAGACTGTTGAGACGGCCCCTTCGCGCACTAGGTGGCTATACTGCAAGCTTATGTTCGTACGTCTCGAGAGAGTATGTGATCGCGATTAGGTGAAAGTAAACAACGGACATATATGATGGGAACGCCGGTCGTCAGGGGCCGGCTTCATGTCGGAACCCGCCTTGCGTTCTTTAACATCTTTCTTCACATCTCAAAGTCGGCCAATTCCTCGAGTACACCACGCCTCACGTTGTTCCGGTCACGAAGTTGCTCACGCAGTTTACAAGACCTCGGCATGACTTGGAATCGATCAAAAGCGAGGAGAAGGAAGGAGAAACCGAATGGCTGATCATTCCCTTAGCGACCTCAACTATGGTCATTTAGGGGAAGCAATCTATAACCGCGACGCGCAAGAATGGTCATTCAACAGGCAGTTGGGACGCAAAAGCGTTTTGATACCTCTGAACGAACCGAATCTCTCGGGCTCGTCTGCTACAGTCCACTGTCAGTCGAGGAGTACGGAGGAGAGCGCTGAAAGGCCCAGCGAGGTCGTTAGGCAACAGACGAAGGATCTAGAGCGAGCCATCCCAGGTCTTTGGGCTACGTACGACTCCTTGCCCTTGCAATTGAAGCTTTCCGAAGCGGTCAGCTCTGTGACCACAGACTATGATCCTACTCGAGGAGATCTTCTAGCTTTCGGCAACATTTATGACGAAGGGCAAAAGAGACGTATTCGAGTAGCAGCATTTCCCGGAGGACTGAACGGGGAGGTCCTGCGTGTCGTCCAAATTCATGAAGAACGTAGGGGATGGAACAGGGACAAGAGCATTTGGATCAAAGCCCCCGAGTTCAGTGGTGACACTGGATGGTGGTCAGGAGATGGCGTACCAATACAACAAGTCTGCTTCGCGCAACTAGTCGAGGCTGGAGGCACCTTCCTAGCTGCACGATCACTTGGCCACACTGCCATATATCGTCCCGTATACCGTATAGCGCCGACTGCGCAACAGCAATATCGCTACAGTAGCTTGCGCAACCCCTCATCCCTACTGGATGTGAACTTGCTCCTTACTCTGCCCGTAAAAATCACCGGGAATAATTCGCATGCCGATGTGACATTCAATCCTTGGATTCAACGCCAATTTGCTCTCGTCGATCGAAGGGGAGTTTGGAGCGTATGGGACATTCACGGCGCACAAGGAACACACCGGCCTGTGGTGTTTAGGGAAGGGAAAATGTCAGAGGGACCTCCTTCACGCCATGGGCACTCCGGACTACTGGACGACGGTTGGGCTCGCATCGTCTGGATCGGAAATAGCCACACCCTCATGGTCTGTAGCAGGAGACAGATCACCATTCTCGACATACACTCAAACCCTGTCCGGCTCAAGTGTCCTGAACTCGGAATTGCTCGAACAGCGCACTGGTTCCTCGATGTGCGAAGTAGCCCAATACACAAGGATCACGTCTTCATCTTGACCTCTTCCAACCTCTTCTGGCTGCAAGTAACGACACTGGAAGAACAGAAGAACAACAACCGGTCCAATGCTATTGCAAAGGTGCTTCTGTCGTGGAAACACTTTCGCAGCGACGAGGACCCCAGCCTTCGATTGTCCGTTACTGCTGATGAAGATGGTGAGTCTGTGTGATGCAATTCGTGGCAGTTGCTTATTGATACCCTAGACATGCTCATCCTGATATCGTCGCGCCTCAACACTTTAGTCACATCTTTTCGATTGTCAATGCCGCCATATCCGCACGCGATACCACTCTCTCTTTCTGATCCTGCAGAGGTTATGCTATCGCCCAGCGTGGTACCAAGTAGTACCAGTGAGGTCGGAGTCATGTTCGCTATCAATAGCCTTTCTTTATGGCCTTTGCAGTACTGCGAGTATAACGGCAACTTGTTGGTCAACGCCGACGGACCTGGCCACAGCTACAAGCAACTTGGAGTGAGATTTTACAGCATGACAGTTTTGTCGGAGTCTCTAGGCGTCACCCAACGTCTGTACTATGTTCTTCCAGTCACAGGTAGACAAGTTGAGCATGATTCGCGGCTCACACATGACGATCTTGGGACCAAGGCACTCCAAATTCTAGCCCCTACTTGGCAGGACAAGAGCGTTCGAAGCACGTACAGAGTCCATGAGGACGACTTTATTGTCGAGGATGGCTTTGAGGATGAGGACGAGGACGATTT
The DNA here is from genome assembly GCA_005059845.1 of Cryomyces minteri. Lineage (NCBI taxonomy): Eukaryota > Fungi > Ascomycota > Dothideomycetes > Cryomyces > Cryomyces minteri. The sequence continues at coordinate 19,424 of NAJN01000396.1, forward strand.
CCAGATGGTCCGATTCCAGCAGTCGTCCAATCATCGGTCCCGCAATTCCAGTCGTCGCAAAACGCAGTCATTGAACAAGGCCGTGGACCCAGCGACATACGACAATCAACTTGTCTATCGCGAAATTCAGGACAGTTCCGGTCGTCCAATCGTGACCATTTCCGACATATTACAGAGGGTCCGCAATAAAGCTGACAATATCGAAGAGCTGGCGGGGCAGCGTATGCAGACTCTGTAAGCGTGGCTCTGTACTTGTAGAGGGCTGCGCTGATTCTTGGTCCAGTTTCGAGCTGTGCGATGGGTTGCCTAGCGTCGGCGACGTGGATGAAGCATCGACAAGTCTTCAACGCTTAGTGGAGGAAGTTGCTCTCAGATCCAAAGTCGATAGTCTTGCGATGACCATCCAACCTGTTGCCTCAGCTTCTGTGCTTGGCTTGCCAAACTCAGGGCGCCCTACCATCTTATTGACATCTGTGTACCATCACATGATAGACCTCTGGCTCGCTTCGCTGCCAGAAAAAGTCTCGGGCCGGATTCGGTTCACGAACGAGCAGATGGCTAGGAGAATCGCAGCTGAAGTGTACCTTGCAAGCACAACAACGAAGCCATACGATCCTGACGTGCAGCCGGACTTGATACCATCAAGTCTCCGAACTGGGAATGAAGAATCGATCAGCTTCAGCCTTCCAGTACGCTCCTTTACCAACGGCAAAGAACCCGGATCATGGGCTTCCTCTCAGCCATGGAGTTCGCAAACTAGTTCCAGTCAGTTCCCGTCGTCCTCGTTTCACCCAGAGTCAAGCTCACGGACAGCCCTTCCGACACCTTCAGCGACGCCATCACTGATTTCAAGTTCGTACCTTTCAACGAACCCCTTGACTCTCGCAGACAACGCGCTCAGGCGCCTGAGACAATACACGACGTTTTCGAAGGCGACGCCGCCACCGCCTCTGCCAAAACCGCTCTCGACAGTTCTTTCGCACTGGACCCTCGGCGCAGACCCTGCAGAGTACGACTGGGCCGCCACACGTCAAGCGCTCGAAAGCGAAAGCCGCACAGCCAATGAGATGAGCGAGGCAGAGAGGGCCAGAATAGCCCGGAAGGCAGCAAAGCTCCTGAAAAGGCAGCGGAGGGAGACGGCCGCTGCAGAGGCGGCGACGGCGGCATCACAGCAGGGTCCCGTGGTGATGGCTTCGCAGCCTGTTGGACCGTCAGGGCGGTGGAGCTCGCCAGCACCACTAGATGCTGGGTCACAGCTGGTGGGACCAGGCGTGCAGAGTAGTCAGTTGACACAAAGTCAGCGGCTTCCGGCAAGTCAGGTCGAGCCGGGGCGACATGGAGGCAGGCAACGTCATACTGCTAGAGGCGCGCCGGCGAAGAAGAAGAGGGCAGAGGGGTTCCGGTAGTAACAATTGTGGCAGCACCTGGCTTGTAACGATCGGACCTCTTCTGCATATAGCGGATCCGTATAATGGATACACGCCAAACTCTCAACTACCGTGTTGCTCCCGAAGAGGACGTGACTCTTGCGCCTTGCCCTTCCCTTCCGTCGACTTCTGTGAAAACCAGGTCCTAGGCAGATGTCCTCTTTACTAGGGTCAAGACTTCAGCACCCTGTCACGGAGACGGACACTCACAGTACATACACTATACACACGACCTCCCCCCACGCTCTCCCTCTCCCGCACGCCCAAGTCATCGGCCAGCAACGACACGGCTGACCTTGTACTCGACGACCGGCGCCTCGCCCTTCTCGACAACGAACCGGCCGGCGGACACGAAAACCATCGTCTCGAGCGGCCGCAGCGCCCCGCTGCCGGTCTGCGCGAGATTCTCGTGAGACAAGAGCGGGCACGACGTCGACGAGGAGTAGAAGTCGGGACGAACCTCGAAGGTCAGGTGGGTGACTGTGGTCGGCGGGGCCGCCCGAGCGGGGGGAGGATGTCAGCTGTTCTGGTCTTTGGAGCAGAGAGATGGAGGGTTGCGCCGAGTGGGGCTCGGTGTTGGTTGGCGAGTGGCAACGTCTTTGGGCAAGGGTCGATGGGGCTGTTGTGGCGGGAAGGGGGGATTGGAGAGGGTAGGGGAGGGGGGGGGTGGGATGAAGGGGCAGCCGGCTTACAGACATCTCCGTACGGCACGGTGGCCGCGTCGTCGGCGCCGGCGAGGATCTTGCCTATCCCCTCGGTGATCCTGATGATGCCGGTGTAGCAGAGTGCGAGGAGCTGTATTCCGTGAACGCCGTTCTTCCCTTTCCCCATGGCTGTTCGCAAGGGCTTACTCCGCCGTCGTGGTTCCTTTGTGCCAGACGAACGGTCAGTCCTGTGGTGTTTGCGGGTCTTCTTCTCTTCTCCCCTTCCTTCTCCGCTCCGTCGTCTTTCTTGCCCTTCCTCTCCTACTCCGTCGTCTTCCACCAGGATACGGGCTACGCTCTCCGTGGCGTCACAGATACCAACAAACCCCGAAGCGCAGCTCCATGATCCCACGACGCAAAAAGAACACAAAGGCTTACATGACCTGCGATCGCACATCCAGCCTCATGTACTCCCCGCTGGGGTCCTGACGGATGTAGTCATAGCCCACGCCGTGACTAGCTCGCGCGGAGAGTCAGTGCCCTGCTCTCCCGCGCAGCGTCGAACGCCAACGTACAATTCAGCGTCCAGCCTGGGCTCGAAGCCCTCTTCAGACTTGATCGTGCCGCCCGTCATCGGCTGAACTCACCGTGTCAGCTTTCTCGTTCGAAATGCACGCCCGATGGGCCTATAGCTCGTCCGAGGCCCCGCCCTTCCACTCCTTGCGCGGCCATGATTTTGAGAAACGAGTGCACCCCCGCTGATGGCGCAACGCTTCCACTTTCCGGCCTTCTCGTCTCTTGCATCGCAGGAACCCGGAGACTGTGTTGACTCGAGATACGGGACGAGAGAAATAGCGACGTACCACGACGGTGAGAGGCGTGCCCTTCGATGCGCTTCCTACCACCCGCCACCCATTAGTTCGGCACACCGTCGCACGCATCGCTAAAGCGTACGCACCGACAGCGATCGCGGGATCGATCGAGACCTTTGTGGTATATCAGGTCAGTGGAAGAGAAGCCACAACAGCAACAGATACCTGTTGCGGATGGTTGGTTGGTTGGCAGCTTCGTACCCTGATAGTCATCGCCGGTTGCAGAGTTGGGAAATCAGACATCCTTGCCAACAGAATAGAACGAGGTTGTCGAATCTGAGGAGTGAGCAGCAAACATGTAACACAAATCGATGCTGTACCACCTCTTCGATCCTGCACCACCCCAATCTCGGCTTTTGTATAGACACTGACGTCCTCCAACTCTCGTCCGTGTCCCCGAACCCACCTGCCCCGCAGTCTGCAGCGTCTGCCCCTCCCGTCCGCTGCAGGGTCAAGCGCAGGGCTGAACGCAGTGACGCACGGATCAATTGTGTGTTATCATGTTAACTTACAGTATTACCATTATGTGCAGCTCGCTTGGCGCAAGAACATCCGTACACGAACGAACAGGGGGGTATCCGAACCGCCAAACAAACCGGAAACGCTAAACCCACTATGCCTCCCTGTTCCCTCCCTTCCACCTCCTCTCCCTACATCCCAACCACCACGACCCCTCCCCTCCACTACCACCTAACACCCTGACTCTTGTACGCCCCCGCGTCGAGCGCCGGAATGCTAAACCCATACCCCTCCGTCCTGCCCTCGCGATCGCTCGGCGTAACCTCGACACGAATAGCCACATCCAAGCCATGCGGGCCGCCGAGGCCTGAGGGAGAGAGGCCGCTGGCGGCCGGGTGGGCGGTGCCTGCGTTTTCTTCGCCGGCATGGAGGGCGTCGCGCGGGTTCTTTTTGATGTTGTTGGTGGTGGTGAAGGCGGCGGTGCCGTTGGGGGTGTGGCCGTTGGAGAGGGCGCCATTGATGCCGTTGGGGGGGTTCGATGTGTTGGTGGCGCTCTCGGCGATGATAGCGTAGTTGCGGCTCGGCATCGTGCAGTGGTTGTAATCGGCCGTTTTCTTCGCCGCGCCATTCTGCTGGATCCCAGGGTCGCGGTCGAAGAAATGCACCAGTGTCTCGTCCGTGTCGTGGTCGAGGTGATGTATCTTGTTCCTCCGTGCCAGCAGGTTCGCCACTGCAGCTGGTGGCGGCTTGTTGGTGATGGCGGACGAGATGATGTTCGGCATGTATCGAAAGTCGCGCTCGGCGGGGATCTCGAGCTTCGGGTTGGAGTAGAAGCGTCCGATGGCTGCGAGATGTACATCGCCACCGAGGATGGAGATGCGGATGGAGTGCTCCCTCGCTAGAGCCTGCAGGCGAAGAACTAGCTCGCGACGTTCGTGTTTATGCGCATGTGCGGTATAGTGGTCGTCCAGGTCGTCAAGAAGATCGACGTTGCCGTCGAAAGTGTTGAAGAAGCCGCCTCCGACACCGAAACGCTTGTTCAAGAAGCGAATGGGTCCTATGATGGGGGATGAAAACAGGTTCTCTAGCCACTGAAGACGCG
>NAJN01000397.1:0-23903 GCA_005059845.1 Cryomyces minteri
ATGCCTCCCCAAAAGGGGTGGTGGTGGTTGAAGTCCCCAACAATGATGTGTTCGCAGTCCTGTCCCATCTCAAGCTCTCGAGTAAGGGCTGGGATTGTTGATGGGCCCCAGTCTGCCGTTAACGTTGCCGGCTTTGGGTTGTAGATGTTTGTGATCTTTACTTTCTTTTCGACTCCTAGTATCTTCGTGCGGATGATAATCCCGCACAGGTCTTTGGTGGGTTTGAACTCTTCCCAACTGGTCTTGTCGATGGCAGCGTTGACGTACAACGCTACCCGTGTTCCTTTCTCTTGCAAGTGCACCATGTGCCATAGTTCCTTATGAGGGACGTAGGTGGAGTAGTGATTCCCGCCCACTCCTGGCCATGGTTCCTGTATTGCAATGATGTCGTACTCTTTCACGGCTTCCTCCTCAAAAAGCGCCATCTGCGCACTCTTCATCTTGTTGACGTTGTACTGTAGTATGGAAAAGTGCTCGTCCACCTCGATGGACAGAAACTTAGTAAAGGCGTTCCGCACCCTATTCAGGTCATGGATCATATCTCTGGCAAGACGGTCGCCACGCTCTGCAAGACAAGTCAAACTCTGCGTACGGCTTACGCCAGGATCGAGAACGGGCGTTGCCTTGCACTTGTCTCAGGTTCTCGTGAAGGATACTTCACAATCTGGAAGGAAAACGAAGCCAAGAAATGGTTACCGCTGCGACAATATGAGCTGTGCAACAACGTTGCAACCCTGGATAGTACTTCGTCACACAAGCAAGTCTTACACGAAGTGTGTTCCACACAGCGACAAAGACCGGTCCAGCATCGGCACTGTTGCAATGCGGTAGAAGTTACGGATGAAACTAGGGCAAGGGTGATCTCTAGGTTGGCGACTGATACGTCCGGAGCAATCAATGGGGCCCAGGCCGGCATTCCTCGGGTGGATAGTGGTGAGGTCCGCAAACCTGAGATCTTCCAGGTCCAACTCGATGAACGAAGACTTATATGTTGCTCTACGAGGTCCGGCATTGTGGGATTGGATTTCGGGAATGGCGACAAAGACATCGAGGTAGCAAGTCGGTTTTTCGCTGACTAGGGGAAACACATGGCCATGATTCACGGCTGGGTTGCACGCAACGTCTCTCTCTGACATCAGAAGCACTGGGAGGTCTCGGTTCAGATAAGTTGACAAGTGTCAGTTGCTAAGAAAAGGTAGACGAATGAGGTAGACGAATGATATTTCGATACAGGTGCCGCTACAGTAGTCTTATTAAAGCTAAAATGCACGATCTACTTTTAGCTAGTTTCAGTGGGTGCAGCGTTGGAGCTACGGGCGGCTAAGTCGTTGACCAATGAAAGACATGTGCCTAGTGTTTCTCAGTCGGTCTTGCGACACGCTCCTGCAGCTCCTCGGCGCTTAGTCGAGGCTACCACAGGAATCCCTCCAAGCCAGCATATATAAGGATACGCTTTGCAACAATTTTAATCGACTCTGCTAACCTACGTCCCCAGAACAATCGTATTAGGCTCAGTTTGTCATTCATTGTATGAATCTTTGTATCTGATACGAGTCGTGCTACCCTTAAGCAACATACCAATGCAGGAAGACGCAGAAGCCAATGATCACCCTCCTTTATACGAACAACACGAGATACAAAAGGCTACGGAGACACTAGATGCCGAAAACTTTTCATTTGCAAGCCTTGCTGTAAGCTGGTTCCAACCTGAGGGCTGAGGCAACCCTCGGTCGATATCTTACGAAGCTAATGTCCAGCAGCATGAAGATCAGCTGGTAAGGGAATCTGGGGCTTCCGCAGCTTGTGAGTCTACAGAGTCTCTCACGCCCTGCGCTAGGCTGACATAAAACAAGCTTGTGAAATGTTTTTTCCGCAGATCTCAGATGAATGCAGAACTAGCTGTGCGGCGGACAGTTAGACATGGGCAATGAACGATTGGCAAGGAAGGCTTATTTCTTGCTAGGACAATGCGGTAAACGTAGAGGATACGCCTCCTCGAACCAGAGAAACAATAGGGCATGAAAACGTAGGCGCTCACAGCCCGTTAACGTCTGTCAATGATGACCTCATTAAGAAGCAAGTACGAGCATTACGAGCATATTATCAGCGACCGTACTCATAGTACGCCCGCGTTGAACGAGGGAGCGAGTACCGAGGTCAGGGACCGGGAAACACTCATTGCTACGCGGATTATCTACTGACAAAGTTTGTGCTTGTCAGGAACTCGGAAAACAGACATCTCGCGCAAGTCTTCAGTATTCGGACATCGCATACAACACGCTGAAAGTCGAAAACCAAACGCTGCGAGTCGAGAATGACCGTCTTAAAACAGACCTAGCTGAAGCAAGAACAGAGCTTGAACAAGACGCAAGAGTGATCCACAATCTCAAAGAGAAAATTCGGCTGCTCGAACTTCAGTTGAAGTTCCAGCTGCAAACGTCACAGGAAAGTCCAGATATGACCAGAGCTACCCATGATCTTATGCAATCCCATAGTGGTGTATCAAGCATTGAGACATCCACCACTACCCAAGAGCAGTTTTACACTCCGAGCTCTAGTCACGATATCGACCTGATCCGCACAAGTCCCGACTACTCCAAGGATGTAGCGACTCCGATACCTCCTCAGACAGGTGCGGCGAGTACGGGCTATACGATCCTGCATCATCTTGATGTCGACGCGATCAACCTAATGAGTCCGAGTGGGGCTTTTTCCGACCTTGCCTCAGCTCGCGCAAATGCTCACTTCGACATCGAGGCCTTTGTTGAACGAGGCGATACGGAGCAGCAGCTGGCGTCTTCAGAGAACTCTCATACTCCTCGTCATCCTCATGCTCCAGAAGATGAAGCCCCAAAACGCCAGCCCACCTCGCTGAAAGGTTCAGTCCGACAAGGTTTTCTCAAGAGGAAAAGGACGTCGACCGGCGAACTTGGCCCTGTCGAGCGTCCGTCGAAAAGACAGCTTCTTGTCACTGACGAGCACGAACCTCTCGCACAACGCTTTACCAGCCCGTCTCCACCAGCACAGCTCATCACGCCAAGCGACACCACTGTAGAGAGATCACGCAAGCGAAAACGCACGTCGCCTGACGAGCCGGCGTCAGCTGACCGCCCATCGAAGAAGCTGCCTCAATCTCTCCACGCAGTCGCGCACACTGGAACCAACATGGATACTCCGAAGTCAGTCGAAGCAGAACCGATGGTTTCTCCTTGTACTGCTCTGTTGGACCGACGCCTGCGAGCCCAGATCGACGAGCAAGGTGACGCTGTGACCTCTGCCAGGCTTCCGATCACAACGAAGCCTCTAGGACAAGATCGAGGACCCAGCCACTCATGGCTCACAAGCGGTGTCATCCGCAGAATCGGTTCTGCTTGACTCAACGGAGCAAGTGGAAAGTGATGTCAATCAAAAGTCGCCGTTACTACGTACGCAGTCAAGCCCTAGTCAAAGCGGCATCACCTTCATGCTGTCAGATTCTTTGTACGGTTCACCTTCGGTAAGAGAAGACGGTGTAGAGTGTTTCGAACGAGGACGTCACGCCGTGCTAGCAGCGTCAGACCCGGCTCTGTATGGCGACTACGCATCTTCAGAGATTGAGGATGTTCCACTCCAGAGCTCAGAAGCGAACCTTGAGGAGCCTGTGGCAACTTGCACCGAACACCAAGAGACCTCGACCCCAGATCAACATAGGACAAGGAGTGGGGCGGATGGCACGTGTCGTGAAAGTGACGAACCGAGACCTGAAGGTCCGGTGGAAGAGGTTGATCAAGTCAAAACGAACGCGAACAAGGCAGGTGAAGCTGAAGAAAACGTTCAAAGCATCGATGAAGCCGAAGAGGATGGTCGAGCTGAAAGCAACGAGCAGGCTGAGCATAGGCACCAAGCTGCCGCTGGACGTGAAGAACACAGCCAAACCAACATTGAAGCCGACGAAGGTGCTGAAAGTGATGCTGAAGCTGATGGGAATGCGCTACCTGATGCTGCAGCTGAAGAGGACGGCCGTGCAGTGACTGAAGAAGATCGCACAAGTCAGACTCCGGCAGCCGAACGTCACTATACATCGTCCAGTTCTGCTCCAGTGTCCGACTGCGTTATGCTTCCATCTCAGTCAAGAACGGTAACGACTGATGAAGCGCCCTCTCCAGATGCTCACGTTGTTCCGAGGCAGAAGGCAACAGGAATCTCTCGGGCGACTCAACAGGGTCCGAGGCAGCGCCGGGTCCGAGGCGAAGAAGGAAGAAGGTAGAATCGACGAAGCGTACCCAACAACTCTCCGAAAGAACCTCAACGGCCGAAGAGCATGAAGAGCGTAGTTGCTCGTCTTCAAGCGAAGACGGGGTTGTCCAAGACGCGCTCGCAAGACGCATGCAACTGACGCGAGAAAGCTACAGGGAGTTTGGGTTTGATGTCGATCTGGTGTTCCGTCACGAGTTTCCTGACTTCGAGCCGTGCGGGATAAGTCTTGCAAAACCCGCCAAGCTGACAACACTCAGTGAAGGGACGGTCGCAAAGCTCAAGCTGCGAGCAGATGCGATCAAAGACCATCTGAGACGCTTCACGCAAGAGGAACGCATGGATCAAGAGGTGAACCTACTGCGTTGTCTCTTGAAGAGAAAAGACATCCACCCGGGACACAGCGATCCAGTCGCCGTCTCAACGACAGTATACCAGCAAAGGAAAGGCTGCAGGGATGTGGTCAATCTCTGCGACTTCGAGATGTACTCGTGCATGATCGTCTTGCGAGCCACAAATGGGGCAGGGGTACGTCTCTCATACCGAGTCCTTACACAAGTGACGTGCTAACGATAACGCTAGTACGAAGCGTTGAAGCAGAAGATTGCTGAAGAAAAGGAGATCACGTACCTCGACGAGTTGCGCGATGTGTACCATTGCGTGCACTGCATTCTTGACCGCCTTGACTTGGCTTGGCATGGCCTGCACCTGCTCCTAGCCCTGTTTCTATGTGCGTCCATCCCTCGATCCTTCTCTGTCTTGCAGTTGTACAAGCTCACCACCAGTTGACAGTGCGCATTCCGATGAAGAAGCTGATCCCACTTTTCGCAGTCGCCACGCGGCCAGCTGGCATCGAGTTGCTTAGCAGAGAGCTGAACAAGCCCGATTTCTCGGGACCGTGTCTGTGCTTTCTTCGCTCGTTACTTGCTCGTGCGAAGCTGAGCAACGAGCCTGAGCTACGGTTTCCTTCCCCTCTTGAAAGGCTGGAGGAATGGTATGGCTCGGGTGTGCCGTAAGTCGTCTACCCTTGGCATTCGACCATTCTGTCAACTGATCTGTGCAATGCCACAGGGTACGGCAAGTCCTGCGATACAGAGAAAGATCTGCATCTCCACACATCTGGCAGGCGGAGAGAGTCTCATCCTTAGGTGACTCTCAGAGCAACTTTGTTGTTCGTCGCCCGACGAATCAGTCAACATCCCATCCTCCGGATGTGTTGCAGTCAAGAGGTGGCGGGGCAGACCCACAAGCGTACTCTCGGAGACATCAACGGATCTTTTCTGCTAAGGTCCCTTCTCGTTCGAACACAGCGAGAGCAGGTCCATCGCGACCCCAACGGGCGCTGCCAGGTCATCGCATGTCCTTTGACAATCAGGGGGACGAAAGTACTCAGTATCTAGTCGACTGAGGAAAGGGCAACTATCTTCGTTAGCTGCGTCTCGCATTGGAAGTGTCTTTTCAGAACGCAGCGCAGCGCAGTGTCATTCTCTCTACTGTTCGGCAACGTGGGTCCACGAGACGCGGGCACTGCGCATCATCACAGATGCATCCATCGATGAGAGTTGCGTGATTGCCGCTTCTGTAACTAGCGTCTGCCAGCTGCAAACGCTAGAGCTAAAAGCGGCAATAACTTCAGCTATGTCACTTTACGCGCTCACAAGTGATAATAACACAACGATGTTCACGGCTTACATAAAAAGGTAGGTACATACGTTAGTATGCATAACACTAGGCTAGCTATACATTATATAACAAATTTGTTTTATTAGCAGGTATTCTATTATATTAGTACGGTTAGAATAGAAAGCTTTATAAAACTTTCTAATTACAATAGTACTTGTATAAGACCTAGAGTATTTTTTTTAGTAATAAGTAAATAGGCTATACTTGTAAGGGTCTTAGAGTGTGTAGTCATAGTATTTACTAAATTAACCAATAAAAAGGTAAATACATGAAGTAACGTGTATAGATAAACAATGCTTAGAATAATGTATCCCTAAGCTATTACGTACTAGACTAACCCGGCCCTAGAACTGTAACATCTACAATTTTTTACAGTCTTCTATAGCTTTTTATAACCTTCTAAGTTTCCTATAACTTTACCTCTAAGGCTACTAAAGTAGTACCCCTTCTAACAATCTTAATTTAGTCCCTTCTCTCTTTGTGTAATGTTTTATAGCTTACTACATACTACTTTATTATGTACATAGTCTTGTTTATAGCAACTAATATAGCCTAAGTTGTTCTTAGACTAAGTATACTATATACCTTATATTAACTAGTTTAGAATTCTAATAGGTATAGGTTATTATCACATTTGTAAATGTTATTAGAGTTAGTGTTTAAAGTGTTACAAGTACAACTTAATTGCTATAGTAGCTAGGTATAAGAGTAGTTAATAAGACGTAATATAAGGAGAGAAGGTAGTTATAGAGAGTGTATTAGATAGAAGGAAAACGCTAAAACAGTAGCATAACTAGCTAAACACACAACTAGAAACATATAGCTAAGTTATAACCGTAACATAAAGTAGGTAATTTCTCTATCCTTCTAAGATACTTACTAAACTGTTTACTTAGTAGAAAGTACTAGAAACTCTATAGTTACTAATTATAGTAAGTAATAATATTACTAAGTCTACTATATATCTTCTATATACTTTTACTTACTTTTACCACCTTTTACTACCTTCTATAGCCTTCTAAAGCTTTTTACATCTTACCTCTAAGGCTATAAAAGTAGTACCCCTTTCTAATAGGTTACAAACCTAGCTTAGAAGCTTTATAATACTACTAGCTTTCTTTATAAGCTAGGAGAAGCTTATAGCTACTTATTGCTATCTATTATATCTTTTATACAATCCTACACCTTCTAGAATTGTCTAGAAATTAAGAAGAAAAGCTAGTTTAGAAAGGGAAAAAGTAGAAAACTATGTACATAAGTTTACACTTTTACATACAGTTCTAAGTGCCTTAGATAGAGGTGTAAAGCCTAAATAGGTTATTCTAGATAGGATTATAAGCATTAGTAATAGGTAATACAAGCTCTAGTAATACTAGGTAATTATAAGAGTTCTAGCAATTTTTAGACCCCTATAAACTATAGCTTTAAGAAACTACAAGTAATAAACAATGTTCTATCTTAACTACTTATTATAACAAGTAATAAGTAAAAATTTAGTTTTAAGTAGTTTTTGGAATTTCCCTAAGCTAGAGGGTATTTCTAACTATAATTCATGGAAATTCTGCATTAAAACAGTTTTTATAAACTAAAAAAACCTAGAGAACATTTTTAGTACAACTGTATAAAAGCCTAATTTATATGCTACTTAGTACTAAGCAAATAGAATGGCTTTAATTGCCTAGACCTTGCTTAGAGCTTATTTTTTGCGTGATTACTAGAGCTTACTAGGTCTTATTTTTAGCGTGATTGCCTAGAACTTACTAGGGCTTATGACATCCTATTCTAAGATTAACCTATTTATGCCTAGCACCTCTAACTAAAGCACTTAGAGTTGTATATAACAAGAACACAAGTTATAGTATTTACTAAATTGACCAATAAGGAGGTAAATACATGAAGTAACATGTATAGATTAATAACGCTTGGAGTAATGTATCCCTAAGCTATCACGTACTAGACTAATCTAGCCCTAGAACTGTAACACTTCTTCTCTTCCTAAACTAGCTCTTCTCCTTAATTTCTAGACTGTTCTAGAAGGTATTAGCTAGATTTGAATAGGTAGGGTAGATGGTATTATAAGCTTGTCCTACCTTATAAGGGAAGTGAAAACAGCGTTTTTAAAGCTTCTAGGCCGGGCTTATAACCTATTAGAATAGTGTCCTACTTTGTGTGAAGATAGCATTATAATAGGCTTAGCCTTAGGATAGGTAATTGAACAAAGGTAGAAGGCAATTAGCCTTAAGATAGGAACACAAGTAGTAGGAGGTATAGAAGGTATTAGACAGTAGGCTAGTAATATGACAATTGCGTAGTACTAGCTATGTTTAGCTAAGTATTAATGAGTGACTTGATTTTCTACAAGGTGGGAGAGAGGCTCTATATATATATGTAAGGCAGCTAAGTGCTAAGCAGTAGGATAGGGGTACTTAACAAATACCTGTTTTGTAATACTAGGCATTGCTAGTAGGGCAACTTTTTCTTTAATAGTAGCAAAGGCTACTACTTAATCTCTTACATTTATAATGTTAGCTTTAGCACTGCTAAAATTAACCATTAAATTATGCTAGAGTAGCTATAGGACAGATAGCAAATTTAAAGCTATGTCTAGAACATAGAGACATTCTTATAGAAGTAGAATAGTAGTAGAGTTATTAAGTCTCTCTACTACTAAAGGGACCATTCCTTTTTCTTTTATACTAATTGTAGAGTTATCTGCAATTTGTATAAAGGAGTTAAAGGGCTTAAAATCCTAAAAAAGGTCTTTAATACCACACATGTAATCTATAGCACCTAAATTTAGTATGTATCTATCTAGAAGTAGATCTGGATTGCCTCTTTATATGAATAGCTGTTCCTAAGGTAGCTATAACAGGTTAGTGCTGTTTTTATAGCCCTAGGTGTAGGAATTAAAACTAGCACATACTAGAATCATGCTTCTTTTTATAGTATTTGCATGCTTTAGCATTACTACTAGTGCTATTACTTGTGTTGTAAGCAATAGACTTGTCATTTTATCTCCTAGAAGGCTACTTTGTTGTGTTTAGAGCAATAGAATCATTTTCTATTGCATTTCTAGTAACCTAGCTACTAGCTAGATTGCGGCGTCTTTCCTTATCTAGAACTTAGCTTATAAGCTTATTATCATCAATTATTGATTTCAGTTTGTTCTTAATTTGTTAAATAAGCTATTATGTGGATAAAGACCAATTTGGTCCTATATTACTTAGTAGTAGTAACATGATTGCTATTGCTAAATATAAGCATTTATATCTACTAGCTAGCTTTTAAAGCGTCGTAATTTGTCCATATAGTCTTAAACACCTAAACTTAAAGATAGCTTTGTGTTTATAAGGCTCTAGAAGAGGTTGTTTCTAGCACTAGAGCCTTTTTTAGAGAAAAGTTTCTCTAGCTTTCTCTATGTAGAAGTAGCTAATATAAGGATTTACAACATGCTATAGGGGCTTGTTTTTAATAGTATGTAATACAGAAGTATATGCTTTATTATTTAAGGTGTTCTATTTTGCTCTTTCTTCTCTTTCTAGGTGTTTTTCATCTAAATCGTCTTGTGTAAGGGATTTTCTATTAGAATAGCAAATTTCTATTACTAGATAGTCATCTAGTTCCTTTTTTGTTCTACTAACAATGTTCTAAAGGTCTTGATTTATTAGGACTGTTTTTATGTGGAAATTCCATGTTTCATAGTTTGAAATTCCCTTAAGTTTAGGGAAATTCCAGATACTTGAAGCCATGTCTGCATGCTTATTGCTTGTTTATTGCTTAGTGCTAATAAGCAGCTAAAAACTGGAACATTGCCTAAGGCTATCTTTTTTGAAACTGGAGTATTGCTTGCTACTAAGCAGTATTGCTTAGGGCTTGCTTAGTGCTAAGCAAATGGAATGGGTCTAATTGCCTAGACCTTGCTTAGAGCTTGTTTTTGCGTGATTGCCTAGAGCTTGCTAGTGTTAGAAACAGGTAATATTGCTCTCCTTCTAAGACATTCATTTTAGAAGCCCCTACATGCTTATCTCTAAGCTAGAAAGCCCCTACATACCTATCTTTAGGCTAGGAACCCCCTACATAGCTGTTTTTAAGCTAATAACCCCCTGCATAGTCTAGAAACCCCTATTAAGCATTAAGCAATGTTATAGACAATGCTTAAAAGATAGCCTTAAGCAAGGTAGTAGACAATGCTTAAAAGATAGCCTTAAGCAAGGTAGTAGATAATGCTTAAAAGATAGCCTTAAGCAATATTACAAACAAAAAAACTACTATAGGTAGTAATAGGATATCCTTAAAAACCCTTCACAAAAGGCTAGGACACCTAAACAAGCAAGACTATCTAAGGGCTTTTAGCAACAAAACAAATGGACTTTCTTTACTAGATAATGATGAAGATAAAAACCCTTTTGTTTGTAAACCCTACATTTTAGTAAAATAGATAAAGGAGATTTCAAGAGTTTCTTTAAATAGAACTACTTCTACCCTATAACTACTCTATATAGACCGAATAGGATCTATTAGTCCTACTAGTCTAGAAGGGGCTAGTTATACTTTTATGATAATAGATGACTATTCACGCTATTCTTGGTTTTATCCACTAAAAGCAAAGTTAGAAACTCTTTAGAAATTCAAGGCATTTAAGGCCTTAGTAGAAAATTAACAAGGTAATAGCACTTCTATTAAAAGAATTAGAAGTAACAATAGAGAGTAAATTCCACTAAAGATCTACTAGATATGCCGTAATAGGGTATAAAAGAGATAGTATTTATAGAGTCTATAATCCTATAAAAAGACAGGTATTTAGATCCTCTAGTATGCAATTCATAGAAGGTTCTATAGAATTACATAGAGGTACTATATAAAATAGCATAGAGTAAGACTTAAGCAATATCTTTGTACTAGAAAAAGATTGTATAGAGTAAGACTTAAGCAATCTCTTTCTACGAGAATATAGCATAGAGCAAAACTTAAACAATATTCTTCCACAAGAGAAAGATAGCATAGAGTAAGACTCTAGCAATATTTTGCAAATGCAAGATAAACCAGATAATGAAAATGAATCCTCCTTTTTAAGAGACTTGTCTAGCTTACTAGATCTAATTGCTTTAATAACAACATATAAAGCATTCTATACTAGAATAGTAGCAACAAATTAAAAAGACCTATAAAGCTACAAGCAAGCTATACTAGCACTAGATGCTAAAAATGGCAAAACTCTATAACCCTAGAGTATAATAACCTTACAAAAATGCAAACATAGACACTAGTACCTCTTTCTAAGGATAGAAATGTGCTAAAAAGTTGGTAGATCTACAGAAAAAAGAGAGAACCTAGTAGACAAGTTATTAACTACAAAAACAGGTAGGTTATTAAAGGTCTTACACAAGAATATAGCATAGACTACATGGAAACCTATGTCCTATAAGCTGCTTTTTGCAATTACAGCACATTTTAATCTAGAAATAGAACAAATAGATGTAGTTACAGCTTTTCTAAACAGTAAACTAGAAGCAGAAATCTATGTAGAACAACCTACTAGATTTTCAAAAGACTTACTAGTTTACAAAATTAATAGGGCTTTATATAATCTAAAACAATTTCCTAGGGTTTAGTACTAAGCCCTAAATAGCTTCTTGCAATCTATAGGTTTTACCTATATAAATGTAGACTATGCTGTTTTCATTAACAAATAACAAGCTATAATTACAGTAGTATACGTTAATGATCTACTTATTTTTAGAAGTTGTAAAATAGTAATAAACAATACTAAAATTGCTCTTACTAAAGAATTCCAAATAATAGACCTAGGCCTTTACTACTACTACCTAGGAATAGAAATCCTATGTAATAGGGCTACTAGGACTATATACCTTTTATAGTAAGCCTTTATTAAAAAGATACTAGAAGACTACAAAGCAGAAAAACCTAATTCAACTACTACTCCTATAGAAGTTAGCCTAGAGCTACAGAAAAATACTAGACAATAAGCCTTAGATTAAACAAGGCAACTTTAGTCCTACATAGAAAGTCTTATAAATCTAATACTAGAAACAAGACTAGATTTAGCATTTAATATCTCAAAAATATCATAATATACTTTAAATCCTTCTAAAAAGCATTTTAATGCTCTAAAAAGCATATACAGATACCTTATAGGCACATAAGACTATGTTCTAAGAATAGGAGGAAGTAATACTACAAATACTTTCACTTTACTAGTAGTAAACAATATTGCAAATACTTCCATCTTACTAGTAGCAAGTAATACTACAAATAGTAGTACTCCTACCTTATTAGTAGTAAGTAATACTACAAATAGTAGTACTCCTACCTTACTAGTAGCAAGTAATGTTACAAATGGTAGTACTCTAAACTTACTAGTAGCAAGCAATGTTGCTAGTAGTAGTACCCCTACCTTACTAGGATATTTAGATGCAGACTAGGCTAGTAATAGGGCTAATAGAAGATTCATATCTAATTATAGATTCTTCTATAACAATTCCCTTATTAGCTAGAGTTCAAAAAAGCAGCTAGTTATAGCACTTTTAAGCTGTAAAAGTAAATATATAGCAATAGCTTATGCTACAAAAGAGCTTATATGGCTAAGACTCTTGCTTAATAGCATTAACCTTAAATCTCTAAAGGACAAAGTAACAAGCAATCTAGCTATAACAAACCTAAGAGTGGATAATACTATAGCAGTTAGTCTATCTAAAAACATTATAAACCACTCTAGGGTTAAGTACATAGACATTAGATACTGCTTAATAAGGTAACAGATAGAAAAGGGTATTCTAGCTATAGAATGCACTACTTCTAAAGAGTAACTAGTAGATGGTTTTACAAAATCCTTGCCTAGAGCTACCTTTAAAGAATGGAGAGACAAGATAGAAGTTATAAGATATAACTCTAAGCACTAAGATAGGTAGTACCTATTCTAGTACTAAGTAAGGTGTTATAACAACACAATACCTTAGTAACAAGCAAAGAGTTATAATAACATAACCTTTACAAATTAGGGTCTCTTTACAAGTTCTCCTTCTAAGTCTTATAGGTATCTATGGAAGATCTTCTAAAGACTATAGAAATTAAGGAGGGGTGTTAGAAACAGGTAATTTTGCTCTTCTTCTAAGACATTCATTTCTAAGAAGCCTTTACATGCTTATCTTTAAGCTAGAAACCCCTACATACCTATTCTTAAGCTAGAAAGCCCTTGTATAGTCTAGAAATCCCCTGTGGCATTTCTAAGACAAGACTAGCTATACACTAACAAAGTTCCTTCCTAAACTAGAACGGTTTTCCCTACTAGTCTAGGGGTAACGTAAATAGCCTTTAAAAGGTATTTGTTAAGTACCCCCATCCTACTGCTTAGCACTTAGCTGCCTTACATATATATATAGAGCCTCTCTCCTACCTTGTAGAAAATCAAGTCACTCATTAATACTTAGCTAAACATAGCTAGTACTACGCAATTGTCATATTACTAGCCTACTGTCTAATACCTTCTATACCTCCTACTACCCTTGTGTTCCTATCTTAAGGCCACTGCCTTCTACCTTTGTTTCAATTGCCTATCCTAAGGCTATAGCCTATCCTAAGGCTATCTTCACACAAAGTAGGACACTATTCTAATAAAGATCTCTCCCTTTCTTAAAAATGGTCTTCTTCTAGACCCTACATACTACCTACAAGCTAGAGGAGCCTAGGAGAGTCTAGGAGCCCCTTTAGGGCTCTAGACTAGACTAATGTCTAGAAGGATCTACAACTAGGGAACCTTTCCTCTAATAAGGAAACCTTTCCCTAGGGTAAAAACTTCTCTCTACTATCTTAGCATTAGTAAAAATCTTTCCTAAGCTAGGGAACTCTTCCCTACTAGCCTAGTGCTAATGCAAATAACCTTCAAAGGTATTTGTTACCTTCTCTTATCTAGTAGCTTAGCACTTAGCTGTTTTTATGTATATATACAGAACCTCTCTCCTACTTTGTAGAGAATTAAAGTCATTTCACACTTGGCTAAACACAGTTAGCACAAAGCAATTATATTGCTAAGCCCACTATCTAATACCTTCTATACCTCTTACCACTTTTTTATTCTGCTCTATAGCTACTACCTTACCCTAAGACTACTACTACTACAAAGGAAGTAACCTTATCTAACAATCCTAAGGCTACTATATAGCAGGAACTTTTCCTAATAGTTTTTAAATCTAGTAAAATGGAAGCAAGTAAAACTAAACTAGTTTTTGCTAAAAGATTCTAAATAACTAACCTTAAATCCTACTATTACTATCTAGGAATGAAAATCATGTGTAGTAGGGCTACTAGAACAACATACCTATTATATTAAGTTTTTGTAGAAATACTCTAGGCTATCTTCTTCTTATGTTTAAAAGATATTGCTTAAGTCTTACTCTAGGCTATTTTCTTCTTGTGTTTGAAAGATATTGCTTAAAGCTTGCTTTAGGCTATCTTTCATAGTACCCATATGTGATTCTATAGAGCTTTACTCTATGTATTGCACACTAGAGGATCTAAACACTTGTCTTTTTATAGGATCATAGACCCTATGAATGCTATCTCCTGTATACCCTACCCTAAGGCATATCTAGTAGATCTTTGGTGAAATTTACTAGTAACCCTTTCTAGTAGTATTACTAGAAAGCAGAGACGTCCTAAGCTCCTAAGGTAGCCTAGAAAAGAATCTTTTTTACAATAAAGACTATAAGCATCTTAGTATCCTATTAAAAAGGAAGGTAATCTATTCCTTAGATGGATCATTGTAGAGATCAATTCTACCTTAGGAATTAAGGAAGCTTTATAGCTCCGGAACGATGTGGACTGCACTGTTGTTAGGGACTGCATAGTTCACAACGATCACGAAGACGTCGTTAGAGGTGCACCGCACTCAGATGGCTTGGTGCGAAGATGCTGTGGCGCAGACTGGCTTGCCATACTTTTTCGCATCCTGTCAAGTCAGTCACGGGGCGGGAGCAAAACACGAGCGCTAGACGCAGGTGATAGGGTTCGAAACGAGGCGAGACGAGGCGGGGTTCGGCTTTTCTTTCTCCTGCAAGGGCGCGCTCTAACAGTTCAACGGTTGCTTATGGCGCAAACGGCGACCATGCATCGTTCACACCCAGCGATGGGAACACTTTAGAGCATTCGTTCGGCAGATGGAGAACCTATGTCAATGATGATGTCTGTGATGAAGCGGTAACGTGGGAAGGTGAGCGGATCAGATGCTATCATGTGTTGTCGTGTTCGCGGAGCAAGATGTTCAGCGCTGTTTCTCGACGTTCTTAGTCTTTCAGCTGCGAATACATAGTGTTCCCTGCGCGCACCACGCCATATACAGAACCCGCTCCTATAAGCTGTCCTCATTTCTTCTCTTCATACAAGTGAGTCCTGCTCTTCTCCCTCGCCCTTTCCCGCAGTCTTGCCGTCGTCCCCTGGTTCCGTACTAATGCGCCCATGCTTTGCGCCTCTGTAGAGTGTTTACTGTGCGTGCGAAATACTATGGACTTTCCAAGTACCCGCATAGTCATGGTATGGGCAAATAAACGAGACGAGTCGTGCGTTGGAGATGTACAGTAGATCCCAACCCCTTCCCCACCCCAGGGTCTTTGCATGATCGACGTGTCTGGCCTATGGCGCTCCTTACAGAGCCAGTAAGACCTCATCGCCAACACTACGGCCGCATATTGCCACAGCTCTTTCAAAGGGCTATATCGTGACCTGGCTTTTACTACCGCGCAATAGGAAGTCCGAATCAACAAGAAAGACTGCGGTCTGTCTGACAACTGAGGAGAAGGGCTATGTGGGATCGGCTTTCTGCCGACTGTAGAAGCCGACCAGGGTTGCAGCAACAGACATGAAGTTCGTGCAACGTGTGCTGCCCCATCATCCTCGAGGTTTATTGCCTACCAACCAGACGTGGTAAGTTCTCGGTACGTGAAAGGTGATGCTCACAAGGCTGTAAGAGTGGAAAGGTGCTGTTTACTCTGATCACAGGCCAGTGAAAGCGACGCACACAAAGAGCAGACTCGCCACCGAAGCGAAGTCAGAGTTTGGTTGGCAGTCTAGGAATACTCAAGGTCCTGGAAGTGCTCCCTGACGCCCAGAAGCGGTCCTGCTCCCCTTCCGCATTGTTAATGGATCGACGCTGCAGTAAGTTCACCTCCGCCATTGCGCCTGCTCCTCGGTAGCAGTGCCACTGCAGAACATGTTTCCTGGAAACCTATCAGTGTGAGTATGTGGTAGGTGTCGACTTCGAAGTGATGGTTGGCTTGATTACGGTGTTGAGTTGGGGCTGAACTCACTATGCTCCCAGGCTGAAGCTCTTGTGCTTCATCCACAAAGACCAATGGGAGTCTAGGTGAGCGCGAGGTAACACGAAGCCTTCGGAAACATACCAGCACATAGGAAGCAGCTCCAAGCAGAGCCATAGAGGGAAGCCTGACCCTCTTAGTTGGAAACCGTATGCTTGCCGTGTCGACGCCGTCGCAGTCGACCGCCCAATCAACGCGCATTATAAGCATTTCCCAGGTCGCAAATGCTTCGCACCAGGACGCGCAACATGTGCTATCGAGTACGGCGCTGGTCTGCCGAACGGAAACTAGCGGGCGAGCTGGTGGGAAGTCTCCTTTACACAAACAGCTAGCAATCACAAGATTGCTGCCCCTGCTGTAGATCTGAAACCCTTGTAGCGCAGTGCAGCAAGGTCTAGACGTCAGCGTCTAAGCGAGAGGGGCACTGCAGCAACTATGAGATCACTTGTACACCGAAGTTGAAACATGTCCGCTCGCAAGTCGACACTCATACGCCGACGCTTGCCATGGTGGCACATCAAGAACAAATCGAGATGATTGCCACGCCCAGCTACGAAAGAGGCTAGCCAATCCTCAGGGAGCCAGTAGCTCATCTGTGCCTCTTGTTGCTGGTCTTGCGGCTGTTGCGGACACTGGACCATCTACACTGCTTGATGTGCTCTTCTGTCTCTTCTTCTTGCTCTACTATTCCTTCTACTTCTCCATCTTAGGGTGTCGGGCAAGAAGGCGATGACGCCGTTTTGGGACACGTGAGATACTAATGTCTAGGTTTGGAGTCACACTAACAGACGTTGGTTCACGGAGCCTTGCATGCAACGTGTCACTCGAGCTCCCTTACACTCTTATGCCACCAACATCCGAGCTTCTCTGCGGGTCCCTTCCGTCGTACAAGCTCCAGTTCACTGCAAGAGGCTGGGAGGATCGATGTGATCCCTTGCGTTTGAGGAAGCTGTGCATAACACCTAGTTTGTAGAGTCGGGGTTGACGGCTAGATAAAGTCATTGTCCGCACATACGCTGCTCACTCAGTCGCACCTCTTGTACGTGGTCACAAATAGCGTCGAACTGCTGGTCCTGCAACATAGACAACGGCATTCTCACAGCTTCAATCTCTTGAAGAGCAACTTCAACTCAAGCAGTGATGTTTCTTCTAGAACTACCGTTGAGTCCATCAGTGCTTGGTGAGTCAACAAGCCCCCACTGTTTGCACCTCTCACTTATCGCGATTGTCGCAGCAGAACGCAATGCGAGTCTTCTCACTGACTTTGCAGTTGAGGTCAACGACAATGCGGACCTCGGCATCATCGTTGGAGCAGGCTTCCTCATCACTGCAGTCGTTATCATGTTCATGATACAGACGTACGTGATGCGGACGAGCAAGTCGGGTGGCCTTCCAAGTAGTAACGACTATGAGCTACTTCAATGTAGTATGCACCATTGGAAGGACCTTCAGCACCTAAAGCTAGAATAGCTAATGCTCTTCGTGACCTTGCAGGGACTTCTCCGACTTCGAACTGCTGTCAGTCATCAGTCGTTTGCCGAGGCTGCAGCCACTCAAGCTTCGCCACATCTGATCATATCGGTGCTCTTCGTGGGCTCCTTCCTTACACGCAAAGCTATATCACGTGGACAGATCACCAGCAACGGCTCTCTAGCAGCGTCTGCCAACCGCTTTCGATCAAGTGTGCGGAAGTTGGGGTTGGAAGCGCGGACAGCCTACGATGTCACTGTGTTGAACTTGGTGCTTGAATGAAGGGGCAAGAATCGGCGCAGTTAATACTCCGTTTTGTGATTTTCTAAACCAGAGGCCACAGGTGGGGTGGAGCTCGTTCACACGAGGAAGTTTCAACGAAACGTTCGAGGCACCTGACCTGACAAGATCCAGCAGCGCTCAAGGCAGAGGTGATGTTACGCCTAACGTCGTTCCGGAATGGTCCAACCTTGTTAATGACAATCTCTTCGAACAACTAATGGCTATGTGATCCTACGTTCTTCTTCCATCTTGAGCATCAGAGACTCAGGCGGGTCTTGGTCGGCGTTCTGGTCACCGTCACTGCACGGCTCATTTGGGTTCGTGGCGTTGGGCGCCACAAGGCGCGTCGTGCGATGGGCAAAGGCGTTAAGGGTCTTTTTGATCCTTTTGGCGTTGACCTCTCCGGACGGATCAACGGATGGAAAGTGATCTGATGGAGTCTTCCTGCCACTGGCCTATGTATGATGACTTGATGTCGCTCTTGCTACGGATGGGATGGAAGGGACTGGCGTGAACAATGATGGCTGCGGCCTCACGATCGGGGTGGTACCAGGCCTGTAAATAACCCCGCGGTTTCTAATCGCGGTTAGATGATTGTACAGTAGACTAATCGATACTCTGATCTTAAAAAACAACTAACATAACTGACTACCAAAAATCAACAACCCAATCAATCCAACTATTTCGTTCATTCTATCGAGAAAGCGGAAGTTCTACGAATCGGTCGGTACCGATATCGCTGTGGAGAGGGCGATGTCGGGCAGACATAAGAAACTGGCCGCGCGTGCCACCCGGTCCTCTCAGGAAGACATGGGGACGGACGTGGACGTGCAGGATGAAATCGAAGTCGCAGATAGCACACGCGCAACATCCAGAGCTCGTAAGCCGTCGCAGAAGGCCCGCGAGAGTGAAGCTGTGGACCTGGTAGGCATAGCAGAAGTGCTCGGAAGTCTCCAAGGCCAGATGAAGCAGCTTCTCGATGCCAACAAGCGAACAGATGAAGCAAACAAGCAGCTTCGGGATGAGAACAAGGAGCTGAAAGACATGATCAAAGGCCTGAAACTGGACATCGAGAACATGAAAGCATACAGCCCCTACTGGGGACAGTCTCTAGCATCACAGTCACAGCCGCAGTCGTACGCGAGCGTCGCACGATCAGCTTCTAACAGCTCTGGCTCAGCAGGAGGCTTCCCGAAGAGCGTGTCCTTCAGCAGTAGCGATTCCAGCCCGCGTTCAAGCATGCGGAGCATTCTCAGGACTGCAAGCGAACAAGGCCTGAGTGGATCAGCAATAGTAGTTGAGCTGCAAGGATCAGATCTGGCCGACACTGAGCAAGCCCGCAGCAAGTTCACCGAAGTATTCCGTGCGATCGAAGGTCTTGAGGAACTGGAGTTTCTCGACTTCAAGATGTTTGCTAGGACAAGCTCAAAGTCGGTCCGTATAGTGACTACAAAGCAGGAGGAACTGATTATTCGACGCACTGCAGAGTCGTGGACCCTAGCAATCCAAGGAGCGCGGCTAGTTGCTCCTAAATGGTATCCTGTCAAGGTGGACTGGATTGAGAAGTCACTTGCAACAAGCGCCGACAGTCTAGGTATCTCCGAAAGCGCACAGCAGCGATTCGGCACTGAGAATGGCATTGAAGTCAAGCGGATGGCATGGCTTAAGCGCCCAAAGGACGGAGCGCAGTTTGGCTCAGCCATAGTCAAAGTGGCAACAAAGGCCGAAGCGGAGAAGCTACTAAGTGGCCGGCCCACCTTCGGGGGAGGCTCAGTAACGGTACGCCCGTACATGGAACGCAGAATACCGAAAGTATGCTATAAGTGTCAGGGCTATGGCCACATCGCTCGTGAGTGCGCAGTAGGGACGAGATGCCCATTCTGTGCTGAGCTACACGAGCAATCAGCATGCCAGGCAACAAGCTTCAAGTGCGCCAACTGCAGTGGCCCGCATAAGGCCTTCGATAGGCAGTGTAAAGTGTATGTAGAGGAAGCAAAGCGGATATCCAACCTACGTCTAAATGATCAGATCGCTTAAGCTCCTTCAAGCGAACCTGAACAAGAGCAAAAACGTACAAAACGCGCTGCATAACGACGAAGCTCTAAAGGACTTTACTGCAATACTAGGCCACGAGCCTAACAGCTTTATGAGTGGGGGAAAGGTGGTCATACCCGGAGCAGGCAAACACTGGGTGTGCTTTGTCCCGCCGCCACGACCTGAGAGCATATGGCCAGTCAGGTCATGTATATGGGTGAGAGGGGACGTATCCGCAGTGCAGCTGCCGGTCAGCTGCGCAGACATCACTGCAGTTGTGTTAACGTTTGGTAAGAGGAGGGTACTCGTGGCATCAGTATACATCCAGCCTACTCACGCCGAAGGCATCTCGCCGAGCCAAAGTCAGGAGCATATGTGTTCTAGGCTACGCTTACTGAACAGTCTAATAGAGAAGGAGAAGACCACTAGGCCCGACACTGACTTGGTGGTTGCCGGCGACTTCAACAGGCACGATACTCTGTGGGGAGGCCCGGGGGTAGGGGAGACGAAGCGTCAAGGGGAGGCAGAGCCCATCATCGCCTTTATGGATCAGCATGGCTTGCAGAGCCTGTTGCAGCCAGGCGCGATTACGTATCAAAGGTCCAGGTTCAGATCTACAATCGACCTCTCGCTAGCATCGCAGTGGCTGGCTAGCAACCTTGTGAGGTGCACGCTGTGGGGAAACGAGTACGGATCCGACCACCGAGCAGTGCTCACCGAGGTCCACATCACCGAGGAAGCAGAACAGCCAGAAGCTCGGCTGCTAGTCAAGCACGCCCAGTGGCCGAAAGTACGCGAGGAGGCATCTACCATGCTACTGCAGGATGATCTGCTTAGCTGCGACGACGTGGATGAACTAGCTAACAGGATCACGGAGATCGCATGTGAAGCGCTGAGGAGACACTGCCCTCGCGTAAAGCCTTCACCATACGCAAAACGGTGGTGGAATGCGGACCTTACAACGCCGCGTAGGACGTACACGACAATGCGGAATGCAGCTAGATCCCTACGCCGTGCTACAGGCTATCCAGATGACGGAGCAGAGCGTAGAGCGACGGTAGTTAAACACAACTTCCACCACGCCATCAGGAGAGTTAGGAAGCAACACTGGGAGGACTTTCTAGACGACGTAGAGAACGTTTGGAAGGCGACAAAGTATCTCAATTCACAGGACACTTCGAGCTTCGCAAGGATCCCAATGCTAGTCGACGGGGAACGCACGATACA
Organism: Cryomyces minteri; assembly: GCA_005059845.1. Taxonomy (NCBI): domain Eukaryota; kingdom Fungi; phylum Ascomycota; class Dothideomycetes; genus Cryomyces; species Cryomyces minteri. The sequence goes on from NAJN01000397.1 coordinate 21,258, forward strand.
GGACAAAGCAGACATGGCAGACGAACTGATAGCTGCTTTCTTTCCGCCACCACCAAAACCAGAAGCGAGCAGGACAGAAGGGCTTCTACAAGGCCAAGAGCAATCTGAGCCACTACAGGAGGAAGAGATCCGCAGAGCCCTGTTTGCCTCACACCCGGACAAGGCTCCAGGGCTTGATGGACTACCGACTGCAGTGTGGAGAGAGCTGTGGCCAGTTCTGCACGCTCAGATTCACCACCTGTTTTCGCTATCGCTGAGCACAGGGAGGCTGCCGGAAGCGTGGAAAGTAGCAAAGATTGTTCCCCTCCGGAAAGGGGAAGGGCGCGACTACACCAAAGCAGCAAACTACCGACCAATATCACTGCTGTCGTGCCTAGGAAAGGCCCTCGAGCTGGTAATAGCAGAGAGGATATCCTACATAGCAGAGACGCAAGGTAGACTGCCACACAACCACTTTGGTGGACGCAAGCAGCGATCCGTAGTCCAGGCTATATCTCACCTACAAGAGCATATCTACAACGCGTGGCGAGGGAACAAAACGCTGTCGCTCGTGTCGTTTGATGTGAAGGGCGCGTACAACAACGTCGCTAAGGTACCGGAGCTGCAGAGGCTAAGGGAGCGGGGAATACCAGAGCAAACGGCTACACCTCAGAAGTGAAGATGCTACCTCAGTCTGGACTACCGCAAGGATCGCCGCTCGCTCCGATCCTGTTCATGTTCTTCAATGCATCGCTAGTCCAGCAGCTGGTTCGCAACGGGGGCTCAATGGCATACATCGATGACTACACGGCATGGGTAACGGGAGCATCAGCAGCTGAGAACACAAGGATGCTCCAAGAGGGGGTCCTTCCGAGGCTTGAAAGGTGGGAGCGCGAGAGCGGAGCAGTGTTCGAAGCCTCGAAAACAGCCTTCATCCACTTCACAAGGAATCGGAGAGGGGACAGGGACAGTGAACTACCCCTGCTCTTTAAGGGTCAAGCAATACCACCTGTGGCACGAGTGAAGCTGCTAGGCTTAGTGATGGACAGGAAGCTCAACTTCAGGGCCCACGTGGCTGAAGCGGCAGCAAGAGCTCAGGAGGCCGCCCTGGCAGTGAAGAGGCTGCAAGGGCTAAGACCTGAGGCAACAAGACAGATGGTCTCGGCAGTGGTATGGCCAGTAGCTGACTACGCTTCGCCAGTGTGGTACCCGCGCAGCGCTGACTCGCTCATCAAACTGCTCTACAACATGCAAAGGACGAGCGTACAGGCCATCATCTGCTCGTTCCGAACAGTAGCGCTGCCTATCGCAGAAGCAGAAGCAGGGGTAAAGCAGCTACGCCAGAGACTGCTAGATCAGTGCTTGCAGTTCTGGATCGGCATCAGTGCGCTTAACAAGTCTCATCCATTAGCAGCACTGCGCAGGGCACGCCCGTGTAGGAGGTTCTCCTCTCCAATGCAGGAGATGGCAGTAAGGTTCAGCAAGGCCAACGCTGGGAGGGTAGCGGCCATTGATCCAGTAGCGGTTGCACCGTGGACTGCGCCAGTCAAAACAGTCATCAAGGACGAGGACGAGGCCCTTCAGGACGCTAGTAGGCAGGGTGTTGAGACACTAGATGTCTACACAGACGCCTCAGTCCGGAACGGCAAAGCAGGCATAGGAGTCTTCATCAACGCGGACACACACCTGTCAGAGACTGTGGCGCAAGCAGACACGATGACTACACTTATGGCTGAACTGGTAGCAATCTGGAGGGCAGCGTATATAGTGGGTGTGAGAGTATGGGACCCCGGGACACGGATCAGAATCTTTACAGACAGCAAGGCAGCGGTACGCGCTATAGCGTGGCCTCGAAGGAACCAAAACCAGGAGCTGGTAGCGGGCATCTACCAGACAGTTGGCAGCAGGCCTATTCTCTTAAGCGTAGAGTGAATGAATACAATGATATGAGACTTGCTGAGATAAACACTGAAGAACGAGTGTTTAATTCGACAGATACAGGATTGTCATCAGCACTGTCTCAATGTCCAGCACCCGCATGATCAGCGCTACGTCAAAAGAGATCAACGATCTCCAAATCAGCGTCCGCGAGTTCGCTGCAAGACTGCACCACGTCGAAGCTTTTAGTATGGGACTTCTTGCCTGCATTGGCTATTCAACCGAGCCCAGTGTTGTCAACAGTCAGTCAGGCCAGTTTTCGGCCTACACTGTGACTGACTGACTGGTCTCAAGGAGGGGTTGTCGACTGACTGACTGACCGGCAGGCCTTCGGGTGTGTGACTGACTGACTGACTGACATGACTGGTGTAAGTTGGGGTTACTATATAGGCTCTGTTGATGCAAGTGGATCACAGTAGGAAGGAGGCATAACAGGTGGAGATCTCGCTGCGACTGTCGCTCCTACTGATTCTTCGCAAGCAGTAGCTGCTGTCTCAAGCTGAGAGAGGATACTGTTCCGTAACCAGTTTCCTTGGCATTGACTGGCCTCAACAATATCGCCTCTAAGCCTATACCGTTCGTCTGTAACCATCTTCTTAGCATGGCTAAACACCCTCTCGCACTCGGACGACATTCCAGGGATTGCGAAAAGGTCGTATGCCATCGTTGCGAGTACTGGAAAGCGCTTCTCACCAATGGCTCGCCACCACTCAAGAGGCCGTGTACGAT
>NAJN01000398.1:0-23899 GCA_005059845.1 Cryomyces minteri
CGCTTGAGTGCTCCTCCGAAAGCGCCACTCAACGCACTGGGAGTTGGAGAGTGAGCCTGAGCGCCTGTCGGAACATTGTTCGTGATCTGGCTCAGAGACATAATCCGGCGCTCGGCAGTGTTTGGAAGAGCACCATTCCGACGCGCGGGTGGACGAGTCTTCAGGGCCAGGCTGTGACCCATACTCACACCGCTGAGAGGACCGGTGTGTGAAACAATAGCATTGGATACGTTGCTCGTCTTGCGCAAGTCTCGGCCAACCGGTTTCTGTACCTTGGCCGTCTTGGTAAGAAGTGCTGCGCGCGAATGGTCCATGATGCCCTCAAGGATGCGACGTTCGAGTGCGTCAGCCTTGGCATCCATAGTGTGTAGCTCCTCACGGCGAATTGTGAGTGCTGTCTCCAGCGAAGAGACATCGGCTGCCAAGCGCATTTTCTGTGCCGCAAGAGCTTCCTTCTCAGCTCTAAGCGCTTCCACTGCCGTGCGCAACGCGTTCCTCTCATCACTTAGACCAGTGATATCAGACTCAAGCTGCTCCTTCTGCAAGCAACGTCGTTCTAACATCAGAGAGACTTCCTCGGCTTCCTTCTCTTTACTCTCGTGATCTTCAGTGATCTGCCTTGTCTGAACAGCAACGAACGCCGAGACCTCAGCCGCGGTAGCCATGACCTGTTGATGGACTTGATCGAGGCGTTCAAGTTGGGCGCTGGCCTTGCTTGCGTCAGAAGCATGGTTCAAGAGATTGTTGAGCTTGTCATGAACGGCGCTATCGTCGTACTTCTCAGCAGGTGCAACGGGGAATACTGCTGGAGCAGCGATGAGGGCAGGCAGTGTGGAAAACCCCTTGGAGAGAGTATTCTTCAGGTCTTCAACCTGAGACTTAGACTCTTCCGCTGCAGCTCTGACGTGGTCGTGAACAGTGTCCTGTGAGTTCCTGGAGTGCTCATAGTGTTGTCCTACAAGTGCGAGAACTTCTCTGAGGGTCGTCATGAACCTGGGATGGAACTCTGTGAAGTCTCCCTGTAGCCCACTAATGGCTTCGAAGGTCTTAACGACCTCTTCGCGGGTGAGCTGGTGCTCGACCATCCCATCCGCGTGGGCTTCGTTCAGTCTGCTGAAGGTTTCGTCGACGCGATTGAAGACCGTCTTGGAGTCGTCACTCATCTTCTCAGTGGCTTCGGTGAAGGTACTTCCAAGGCTCGTGACCGTCATTCCCAGTGTATCGATAGTGAGCTTGAGTTCTTCGGCCATAGCTCTGGTGTTAGTTAGGATCACTTCTTGCTGGACAGCCCTCTCATCCATAGCTTTTGTCGTCTCCTCGACTGCTATCTGAGCGTCATCGTACTTGGTCATAAGCCCATCAAAACAAGCATCAACCTTCTTCAACACTTCGGCAACGATAGTTGACTTGTGTTCTTCGTGCTTCTCAAACAGCGTGGCAGAGCTCTGTTCTTGCTCGACCTTCATGCCCTCGATAGCACCGTGGGTGCGTTCGAATTCGCGGTTGACAGTCTTCACAAGCTCCTTGATGTCGTTGCCAACCGTGTGATTCGCACCGAAGTCCTCCTCAAGGCTCTTCAGTGTGTCGCTTATCGCGTCGGTGCTCTGGCTTCCAGATTCGATCTTGCTTCTGAGTTCGTGCTTGACATCTTTCAGATAGGCCTTGACCTCAGAAATACGGTCAACGAGATCTTCAGCTTCCTTCTTGCGGTCGTCGAATGCCTTGGCTGTTACTGCAATGTCAGTCTCATAGCTATTCTTGCTCTTATCGTAACTACGACGGAAATCATGGATCAATCCGGTCAGCTGCTCAACATCTGTTTTTGACGGCAGCGCGTCGGCATCCGGGAAAGTCATCTCTCCAATCTTAGTCTTGATCTCCGTGCAGAGGATGCCGATGACGTCCAGATCCGTCTTCGTAACTTTCTCAGCCTTCCCTTCAGCAGGAGCAGATGGCATACTGACCCTGACTTCGTCCAGTGCGAGCTTCATGTCTTGGACTAGTACTTCGACAACGTCAATGTCCTGCTTTGTAGCTGCGTTCCCGTCGAGCTTTAAAGCGACCCCTTCAACAGCGTCGTGCGTCATCCTGACAACAGCTTCGATGGCATCCAGGTCAGCTCTGGACACGGCGGTGGTGGGGTCCGGAAACATGAGATCCTCAATCTGCGCTTTGGTGTTGCGAAGGAGAGTCTCGATCGCATCAGTATCTTCCTTCTTCACGGCATTCTCGCTCTCCATTTGCTCTCGCGCTGCAATGAACGTCACAGTAGCCTGAAGTTCTCTAAGCGTGGTCTCGATACCGAGAATGTCTTCCTTCATTACAGTGCCCTCTGCAGGGTGGGTTTGTGCGTGGGCAGGGACGAAGTCGCGAGGGCTTTGGATATTGGCATCCATTGCCTCAATTTTAATCTGTAGTCGAGCAAGCAACACCTCCATCTTCTCGAGATCGTTCCGCTTCAATCCATCCGCAGCAGGAATGCCAGCACCGGCCGGTACGTCGCGACTGATTGGACCATCGAACCCTTCAGCAAGTACAATCTCACCACCTCCGAGCATTTCAGGTCGGTGATTGTCCTTGGTGGTCTTTAGCTTGTCGATGTCTGCTCGGAGGCCGGCAAGTCCTTCTCTCAAAGTGTCCAGAATCTCGTAGGTAACCGTCATGTCCACAGGTTTGTTCACCATCTTTGACACGTCGGTTCGGAGAGTGTCAAGACCGTCGTTGAGCGCATCCAAGATCTCGTTGTTGAGAGACATTTGGCTTTCAGGGTTGTCGAGCTTCTTCTCGAGATGAGATCGAAGATCATCCAGTCCGAGTCTGACGGTGTCGAGAACCTCTTCTGTGTCCGCGCGAGAACCGGAGTGCACGATAGTATTGGCCACCGACTGTCGTAGATGCTCCAGCTCGCCTCGAATATTTTCCAGCACCTCTTCGTTGACACCCGGTGCAGCAGTTCGGCCTGCTGAAGCGCGAATGTCTTCCAGACCCGACTTCAGAGCTTCCAGGAGCTCTTCGTTGTTGCTGCCGGAGCCAGCCAAGGCTACCTGAGATCCTAGAGTCTCACGTAGGTGTTCAAACTCCTCTTTGATCGCACCCAACGTCTCATTCGAAGCATCGCTATTGTCCGCTGAAAGCTGCGTCCGAAGACCTTCAATGGTCTCCCGCACCCCGTCGATGATGTCTTCGGTATTCGCAGATCCTCCAGACTTGATGAGGCTGGTGGCAAGGATCTCACGGAGATGTCGGAACTCCTCCCTCATCAGATTGACAACCTCCTCGCTAGATCCTCCGGTTTCTGGATCTCTGCTACCGACTCTGGCGTGCAAGCTTCCGAAGCCTTCCTGACCGGCCTCCATGACCTCGTCTTTGTGCGACCCGGAGCCGCTGAGGATGGCATCCCGAAGTTGCTCGAATTCTTCTTTCATCGCTTCAAGCATCTCTTCGCCAGGCTCGTTGTAGATTTCACGACTAGTGGAGTGGTATCGCAAGGTCTCGAAACCTTCCCTGAGAGCAGCCAGAATCTCTTCCCTGTCTGCCGACGAGCCAGCACCAGGTACTATCTGCGTGGCGACAGTCTCGTGGAGGTGCTCAAACTCCGATTTGATATACTCAAGCATCTCGGTCCTGCTGAGTGCATTGTCACCAGTGGGACCTCGGGCGCAGTAACCTTGCACGTCGAGTCGAAGATGTTCCAGGCCACTTCTCACCGTGTCGACTATTTCGTCCTTCCCAGTAACGTCCTGAGCGCGGTCGACATAGCTCTCAATTTCGGCGCGGAGAGACTCTAGGCCGTCCTTGACAGCGTCTAGAACTTGTTCGGTATCTCTTCCGTTCGCGGCTGAATACTGTTTGAACTCGACGTGCATATTATCGACCAGCTCCTGGAGCCGACTGAGGACTTGCTCCCCAAAGAGCCTTTCGGAGCCATCAAGCCCCAAGCGAACTGCGTCAAAGAGATCCTGTCGGCCAATCTCGATCTCGCGAGGAGCAGATGGGCCATGAGTGGCGAGACCTTCCTTCACAGCGTCTAGAACAGCTTCTCGTGTTACTCCCACTTCTCGAGAAGATGACACGGTCTGCACTGCAGGTCTGAGGTCTTCCAGACAATCCCGAACAGTGGCAAGTAGCTCTTCCTTGATATCGCCAAGTTCGGTGACGGGAGCTGGAGGAGTGAAGTGTTGTAAAGCTTGTTGCATAGCATCCATGACCTCGTTCTTACTGATACCATGAGATTCTGGCAGGGGCCTGCTCGATTGATAGTCTTCAAGTCCCTCTTTCAGAACCTCAAGGATCTCGTCCCTTTCCAGGCCGAATTGCTGTAGTTCGATTTCTGGCTTATACTCTTCATAGGCTTCCTTGACAGCTGCCAAAATGCCTTCCTTGTCCAGTCCCACGCTTTGGGCTGGCGCTTCACGAGAAGCTTCGTAGCCCTGTTCTTGAAGTGCGTGCTTGACAACTTGATAGACTTCTTGACCGTCGACACCGTTCCTGGAGATGGATGAAGACGACGATTGCCGGCGTTTCTCGCGGATGATCCGCTCCATATGTTCCTTGAGCTCTGCAAGCCCATCCTGGATGATGTGTCCCAATTCTTCTGTACTTCGACTATCTTCCACTGCTCGGTCAGAGTTGCGAGGTGTATCGGCTTGATCCAGCTTCCGGCCCAGTTCTCGACCCATACCTAAGACCTCGCCTCGCAATTCACGCACCAGAGCCTTGACCTCAGCAGTCATGCCGCCATTTTCGCCCACACTGTCTTTGATCTTGCGTAACAGATGTAGCATATCAGCGCTTACAAAATCAGCTGCTCGAGGACTAGAGAATGGTTTATGACCGTTGCCGTTGCTGTGATCTGGAGGACTCTCTTCACGGGTTACCCGAGTCAGAGCGCCTGATTGTGGGTCAAAGTCGAGTTCCAGCTTTGGTGGTCCATCGGAGTTGGCCTGACGAACAAGACTTTGGCCTCGTGACTTCTCTCGAATGAACTCCACAAGCTCCTCCACTTTCTTTGCTGTTTCGACGGAGTCTTTGCATGACTTATCGAGCAGCTCAGAAAGAGTAGAGAGCAGTCGCTCTTGGCCTTCTTTCGTTACCATCTCTCTGATGATCTTTTCCAGCATCGCTACGCTTGCTGCACCCTCCAAAGAGTAAGGCGATGGGCTACCGTCGTGCCCTTCTGCCATAAAACTGGGTATCCGTGGTAAAGTAACGGACTTTGTTGCAGAGGGTGGTGAGTTGTGGGCCTTGTTGTCAAGGTAGTGCGAGGACATGCCGAAGCCACTGCTTGCGCGAGACGCAGGAGGTGGTCCCAGGAAGCCAGCGTATGACGAAGACGAGTTGACGCTGGTGACCAGCTCACGCAAACTCTTTCTGATGTCTTCGTCACGTGAATTAGTGGCTTCTTTCAGACTGATGAGGTCTGTCGCATTGTCCTTGCTTCGACGGCTGAGCTGGGCCATTTCTCGCTGCAGATTCGTAGCTATGGTCGTCAAATTCAGGATCTGCGATGACACTGCCTCGAAGTTTTGGGGTGGCCGCATTGTGTTTGTGTTCGTTATGTTCGAGAATGGTGGATCGAGATCGCGTACAGGCATCGTCTGTAGAGCAAGCATTGTAGCAGAAGGTGGAGTGTTCTCCCCTAGTATAGCCTTTGGTGGAGGCCTTGTTGATGGTCGAAGGACGGGTGTGTCTTTCATAAGGTCTCGACCTAATGGTGTCGGGGTGCTGGACCTCGTGGGGCTCCGCTCAGGCGAGCTTGAAAGGTAGTCTCTGTCATTCAGGGTAGGTGTACCTGAAAGGGTGCTCGATCTTTCTGGAGATCGCTCCGGTGATCGGGCGCCATCCAAGTAATTTCTCAAGTCGCGGACATTGCCATTCTGCAGCGATTGCATACGCTTGTGTGCGGCGCCTTTGATGAGTGACCTCTCTGGAGACTTCGGCGGCATGGGGTTGGTCGTGTATGTGCTTGCAGGCGCTGACTCTCGAGCTTTCTCTGCCAGAGCCTGCGCGGCTGCAGCGATGTTCGCGGACGTGTTTGGTCGAGTAGTCGGACTTGCCGTGCCCGGATTGAGTGGTAATGGTGGAGGAGCGCGATCAGGATCCGAGCTGTCCCACCTAAGTTTCGAGAGATGTCTTGTTAGTCCCATTGGTGCCCCCTCTGATTCTTGGTTGCCATTGGAGTCTTCTGTGCGGCATCTAACATGGGACGCCGAGAGTGCTTACATTGGTACCGACGCTCTTCCAGAATCGGAGAAGGAATGTTGATGCCTCAGCACCATCTCTCGGTCGCGAGATCCTTCTCTTTCGTGAGAGGACATCGTCAAGTCTTGCTATGTCTGCGGAGATTTGCGAATGTGGGTATTGACGACGTGGAATGCTTCAATGAATGGACACTAGGTTGATAAGCGCATCTAAGACAGTCGCATTGTAGATCGTACTCTCATAGCCTTAGCGGTCCAGCGCGGGGGGGGGACAGAGAGGAAGACGGTGAGTGAGAGAAAGGCGCAAGTCTGGATACCACCGTAGGAAGCAGTTACGAGGTCCAACTGCAAAGCACAGCAAGCCCGAAAGCAGATCCCTGCCGTGTAAACAATCGGACAAAAACAAAGGGCTCCGATGGTGTTTCTGCGCTCTAGGGTTTCGTCGGCTGCCGTAGGATCCCGCACCAGCCCACTGGATTAAGCGAGGCGCAAAATCCAAGAGTCGACGTCGTCGCATCTCGAATCTCTGTCACCGACCAACTAACAAACACAGCCAAGATGAAGTGTACGACAAGACCCAGATCCCAACACGACTTTGAGTTCCTTGCTAACTCGCTTTCTCTGTAGTCCTCAAGGTCGGGCGAGTTGTATGGCAACACCTATATCTTCGTTTTGCTCAGCGCTCGATTGCTGACTCCATATCTCTAGGCTATCATCACGCGCGGACGCTATGCCGGCAAGAAGGTACGACAGTCTCGGTTCAACAGTCTCTTTGAAGGAGGATGGTGGAGTTCGTTGGGAAGAAGGAGCGAATCGTCGGAGAGGGTGGAAAGAAGGGAAGAACAGCCACGGTTAACGACTTTTCTACCAGGTCGTCATCATCCAGCCCCTAGACACGGGCTCCAAATCGCACCCGTTCCCCCACGCCCTTGTCGCCGGTATCGAGCGCTACCCATCGCAAGTCACCCGCCGGATGTCGAAAGCTCGTCAACAGAAGCGCTCCAAGGTCAAGCCTTTCATCAAGACGATCAACTACAATCATCTCATGCCCACGCGTTACACTCTTGAGCTCGAGGGATTGAAGGGTGCGGTCACGAACGACACATTCAAGGAGGTGTCGCAGAGGGAGGAGGCGAAGAAGAACGTGAAGAAGGCGTTGGAGGACAGTTACGTGAGCGGCAAGAACAGGTGGTTCTTTACTCCTCTGCGTGAGTCTAGTCCAATGGATGCTCTCTCGACTCTGAGTTGTTTGCTGACTGACCACCAGGTTTTTGAGCGTCTCGTTTGCTGGTTGATTGCACGGAATGCGATCTCACGGCCGGTGCAGTTCGGAAGTTTCGTGGGCACGCGCGTAGCATAGAAATGGAATCGTTGCAACCGCACCCTGTACGCCGGACACCGCCTTGAGTATGACAATGCAACACAACACCCATCCACCTCATCCATCTCCACTACGCTTTCCAGTCAAATTAACCAACTCTGCAATTTACGCCAACGTCTTCTAGTCCACGCACTAACCAGTCACACCTCACCATATTCCCCTCCGTACTAAAATTTCCATTACAAAAAGTCTGGTTCAAGTCTGGCGCAGCGTTCTCAGCTACAAATCTCGCCCTACTTCCCAAAAACTTCGCAGAATCATTCCCAGCCACGAAACAAGCCGGCGAACTCCATGAACATGAGGTACAACATCAATGGTCGTCGTGCAGACGGGCAGTGTCTACTTTGTGGGATGGTGAGAAGCCAGGGATTTCCATTGCGCATGTCGTGCAAACATCTGAGAGGAAACACCCGGGCCGCTGACGGTGCGGAGGGAGTGGTGGGCATCCAAAGCGTTGGGACTTTTCGCAAGACACATTCACAATCAGATCCAAGCAGGTCGTACGCTTTGCATCAACTACCAAACTTCCATAAGTACATGACGGCCGCTGGAAACTCGAGAGAATGGAAGGGGATGCACAGGATATAGTTCTAAAGACAAACCCCGTCTTTTCCAGTGCATGTGGGAACAGATCCTTTCTCGAGTCCACCCCTACCTCTCCGCGTCAGGTTCCAGGAAAACATCGCCAGGGCAGCTTCCCGCAGCCGTCAAGCCCGCTATCCCAATCGACCGCTCCATTCACGTCGTCGTGTCGTCGTGGGCTGATCCTAGTTGTTCATCTTCTCCTCCGTCTTCTCCTTCGCCTCTTGACCCTTCTGCTTGGCGACCTCCTGGCTGTGACCGAGGAAGTCCGCGATCTTCTGGAAGACCATGCCGGTGAACCTCAGATTGGTGTAGATGACGGCCTTTCCGAAGCCGATGACGCCCTGGTCGCCCTGCTTCTTGTACTCCTCGTTGTACGTCTTGAAGGCGTAGTCGCGCGTCTCAGCCGCGAGTCTGAAGGGCAGGAAGGCCGTCTGCTTGACGTCGTCGAGGATCTTGCTTGTGTCCTCCTTGACGATAGGGAACTTGTCGTCGACCTTACCCAGTCCGCCGTCGGCGATCTCGTCCGCCTTGGCTACGTACGGCGCTACGTAGCTGTACGGGCCTTGCAAGTGGCGCATGACGGGCGCGGCGAAGCGGTCGTAGGTGGCGTGAGCGAGGTCGAGCGACTTGGCGCCGTACGGGTTGGACTTGTAGGTTTCTATGCTGTCGGAAACGACGGGGTAGGAGGTGAGGTGCTGCAGGTCGATAGCTTAGCTAGGTTGAGAGATGACGGCGCAGAGTTGCTTACGGAGATGAACTGAGAGGATGGCTTCTCGCCGTTGGTCATTGACTGGCTCATGCTGCCGTCGGTTTCTGCGTGTGGCATAAAGAGGGTCCTGAGATTGCAGGTGGTTAGATAGATGTGGGTGGTCATACAATAGCGAGCTGCAGAGGGACGTGACACAGGTCAATGAACACCTTTCGTGACCGTACCTTTGGTTTTGGAAGTTGTGTCGCTTCTGGAAGTAAGAGTTAGCTATGGAATGCGGGTGTTTCACATGCTTCTCCACACTTACAACCGTCTGCTGCGCTGTGAAGGTGAGTGGATAGCTTCAGAGGGTGAGAGATGTTGATTGGAAAGTTGGAGATGGAGAGGAGTGTTGTTTCGGAAGGTGGAAGAGGAGAGGAGAACAGGAAGTGCTGAGAGTTGCTAATCGAAATGGAGCAGCCTGGCAATGGAAGTTGTTCGATTGAGCAGAAAGTTGGGGGGATCACAAGCTTGTGAGAGCGGAAGTGGCATTCACATGTGACAGCGGGCCCGGGCGATAAAGACCCTTCACCTCGTCTCAACCTCGTCCAAGGTGTCTGCCACCCCTGGCGACCAGCAGCAGTTGGCTTCCGCCCGCGTCGACTGCACTGGAGGCGTGCCGACCACGCCGTTGAGCCCACCTGCGTTGCATTGCTTGCACGTACCTTGGTCGACTCAGCGGTGCCGCATCGTTCGAGGGGCGCCAACGGACCAGTAGAGTACATTGCCCAAGTATCTCTGCCGAACGGTGTGGCGTTGGAATGTGAGATTTAGCCGCTCAGCGCTGGACGTCTCCATGGTCGGGTCGAGTCTGTGTGCTCCGTCGCCGGGCTGGCTCGAAGAGCTCGGCAGCGACTCGATCCAGAGACGATGGTTGAGCAGCGGGAACTCGTGCGGCCATGCAGCAACGCTTCGGTGCTTTCGCGCTCGACGCGACGCGGATAGCCACGCCGAACATGTGAAAGCGCCAGGAACCCTCTCTATCGACGGCTGGCTGTCGATCTGCCAGTTGATCGTACGAGGACCGACCAAGGGCCCGGCAAGGCGGTTTCACGATGCGCAGAGCATGCAGAGTCGCGGAGTCAAAGGTTGGATGGATTGATCGACGGGCTCGATGGCCAAAGGCACCCCTTCCGCACAATCCGAGCACCTGTCGTGCGGCAACGACGATTGAACCCGTGCGAGGCTTGCGCCTGTCCTACGTGATGATGCATCTGCAACATCTAGCAACAAGCCTGTGGACGCTTGCACAACCTGTCTGGAACGAAGGAGCACATCCGAGAAGTACAGGTCGAGCGGTACTCGGCTCCTTGATCGTTGTCCTTCTCCGCGTGTGCGATCGATAGACTGCGCACACTCCTTCATGTATTCTACGCATTGTGCAAGGCTGTCATTCCTGTCGCTGCGCCGTTCTACTTGTTTGGACTTTTGGCCGTCAATCTTACCCTCTGTCACTCAGCATCACCCCTTACAGATTGTGACTTCAGTGCGGGATTACAACCGCTCCCACTTCACCCTCAACATCCCACTTCCTTGACCACTACTTTCCCTCCTCCTTCTCCCTTCCCTCAATCTCCAAGAGCTGCCTCGCAAGCTGCACGAACGTCTCCTCAGCGCTCCTGTACGTGACCCCGAGCACCTCCTCGGCGCGCCTACTGCTCGCGCCATACGGGTTCTCCGGCAGCGAATCTTTACCTGGCGTGCCGATCGGCGCGCGTTCTGCCAGCTCCGGCACGTGCGCGCGCAGGATGTCGCTGATGCGCTGCGAGGAGACCTGGCCGGCGCAGATGAGGAAGCGCTGATTGGAGGCGGCGGGTGTGAAGACGGCCGAGACGTGCGCGGCGGCGAGGTCCTTGAGTGATGAGGTCAGTGGGACTGTTACAGGTGCGGTGCCGGGTTAGACACTGCTTACCCGTGGGTCTGTGTACAGGTAGATGCCGTTGACTGGTAGTTCGGCGTTCTTGCTGCTATCAATAAACAGCCTATATATCCGGTCGTTGCTCTGGTTCAGGTCGGAGATCTTCTTCACGGTGTGCTGCAGTGGGCCGTAGACCATGGGTGGTGTGAAGGTGACGATGTCGAAGTTGGGCTTCTCCGTTTCTAGGAACTTCCACGCTGCCTACGTCGTAGTCAGTCACTGTCGGATTCGGCTCGAAATACTGAGTTGCTCTTCGAGATTCCTTAGCGTCTGAAGAGAGAGACACCAGAGGTCCTGTGATGCAGAGAACTTGCTGAGTCTCTTCGCTGTCTGCGCTTGCTCAAGGACACCAGGAAGTTAAGCGCCTTCGGTCCCAGAAGCTGCAGATGACGGTACACGGTGTGCAATCTCAGGTGCTTCGCATATTTTCACCACGTTTCCTTACCACCTCAAGACCTCAAGTCTCGCATTATAGAAGACTTGAGACTAAGAGAAGCACCACTGACCTCCTCAGCAAACTTCTTACTCCCCTGATACGCGGCATTCCTGTTACTCTCATCCTGCACCGCCTGCTCCCACGTGATCGGGTTCCAATCCGCCTCCGTATACACCTTCCCCGTCATAGCAGCCTGATCCGCCAACGGCGCCACAGCAGCAAACGAGGACGTGACGATGACTCGCTCGACACTCCCCGCATGCGCCTTCACAGCCTTGAGGACCTCGGTGGTGCCGCGCACGGCCGGGTTCATGAAGTCCAGGTTCGACGAGACCGCCTTGTACAGGAACGGCGAGGCGGTGTGGATGACGGCGTCGAAGGGCGCGTCCGTGCTGCGCAGCGCGTCGGTGTAGGCGCCGTCGGCCGTCATGTCCGGCACGACGGCGAAGTCGAGCTGGGAGGCGTGCGACGCGAAGTCGGCTCTCAGAGCGGAGGCCTTGGCTTCGGAGCGCACGACGGCGCGCACGGAGACGTCGCGGTCGAGCAGCTGCGACAGGATGTGCGCCCCGATGAAGCCGTTGGCTCCGGTGAGGAGGACGCGACGGGGTGCCATTGCTGCGGTGAAAAGGAACGGGGCGAGAAGTCTTGATGGGGGTTTAGACGGTCGCGACGATGGCGGAGAAGAAGAAGTAGGGGATAGATGCTCAAGCTGCAGGACGAACTGATAGAATGGAGAGAGGAGATTTTCTGATCGGAAAAGGCTTAGAAGTAATACTCGAGAGAACGCTGGGAGCGTCTTGAGCCTACTGGAAAGGCTTGACGATCGCACGGTTAGAGGTGCCAAAGGAAAACAGGAATGGTGAAGGAGATCGAAGGGGGAGGTTAGCAGCGTAAGCAGATGCACCTTTTTATATCAGGAGAACCGACGCTGAGGCAACCCGTTTGTGCGTTGGTCCAGCTCGTCGCCGATGTCAAGATGCGACGTGTGTCAGCAGCAGCTCTTCAACCAAGAGCCAGTCGACTTTGCGGTGCCAGACGATGAGACATCAACGACTCGAAGCCACAAAGTGCTTAAGCTGGTAGGTCTAGTTCTCGTCATGCCCGGGTTCCCGTCACCCCTCGAAATATTAACCTATCAACTATCGGAATGTATATATACACGATTACAAGTCTAATTGCCACTCCGATAGGCATGATTAAAAAGACGATGTAGACAAAGCCTCTACTGTCTTTTAAGCCTCGATTTTAGGCTATCGTGCCTCCTATTATAGCCTTTATTACTCGGCCTCCTCTAAAGCCTTATAGATGTTATAGATATTTGCAAACTAACTATTTCGATTAACTATAACACGAACCCTTATCCTCTTATCCTAAGCCTCGTAAATAACTGCTTTCTAACGTTAAATTGTTATATCCTACTAAGCTTATTAAGCATTAAGCCTTCTAATAGTCTTACCTACTTTCTATAGCGTAATTTAGCACTTGTAGCTTAGCTTTTAAGCCTTATAAAGGCTTTAAATGTTACAATACATGTAGTAGGGGTTTTAAGGGGTTGTAAACAGCTCTTAGGTATACTAATTTAGTTGCTTTATAGGTGTAGATAGTTGTAGTATACTATTTTTAAGCTATAAGGACTCGAGGGCTTTTGTAGGATTCTATAGAGTAATACCGGTAGCCTTCTAACTACCCTAGATAACTCGTTTAGTAAGGGTATTAATACAAGCTTAATTATAGCACTTAACAAAGCGTTCCTTCTTAACTAGTGCTACATTATCGAGGAATAAAAGCTCTAAAATAAGGCGCTAATATCGACGCTTTAAAGCTAAAAAGCAAGAGTAATTAAGGGGTTATAAGACGTGTAACAAATAAGGCGGAAGGAATATAAGCTAGATATTATTTTGCTTACATATCTACATAAATTTGATACTCGTATAGCTATTATAGCTATCTATAAGAAGAATTTAAGCCTTGTAGTTTTAAGGCCTTGTCTCGGGTAAAAATATATCTTAAAGCTAGTTAATTGTAATACGGTTAGCTATCTATCTATTCTCGGAGGCTGTATATATCTAATCTAGTGTATTACTATTAAACTAAGTCGATTAAGGTGCTTTACCTTTAAAAATAATAAGAGGTCGGACTTTTAAGCCGGTAGCTAATACGGTCTTAATAATCGACACCTATTCGCGATTCTAAGGCGATTTAATATAAGTACAAGTCTTACCGGCTTTCGTAAGGACTTAGGTATTCGTACATATACTAAGCGCATTGCCCGTCTTATCGGTATTCTAGATATGCTCCGACTATACGTAGTGCTTGCTTTAAACACTTTTAAAGTAGTTAAAGAACCTTTGTATAGTCTCTTTTTAGGTGCCGTTAATACGGGAGGCCTTAATACGTCTGCTAATACACGAAGCGATACGTAGATTACGCCGTACGAAGTGCTAAATCCACTTGTTACCGAGGGGTTATGTATCGTTATTTATGCGTAGTATACGAGTAGCTATTTCACAAGTACGCGCGTGCGAGGGAGGAAAGCCTCACAAGTCTTGTTCCATAATCTATTTAACTAGAAACTCCTCTTGTATAGTAGTTAATCGCTGCTAGTGTTCGTGAGACTCGCGCGCATTTATTCGACCCTCGAGCCGGTCGCAAAAAGTCGATCGAGGGATGCCGTATGCCTTAGCCGCTGCTGCTTAGGAGGCATACTTGCCGGATTCGAAGTCTTCGATAGCTGCTTGTATGGATTGCTCGCGATCGGCTATGTTAGAGCTCGTGTTGTATGTATACTCGATGGCGAGGGTTGATGGGTTGATATTTCGAGGGGTGACGGGAACCCGGGCATGACGAGAACTAGACCTACCAGCTTACTTGCATCGCGAGTGGTACCCCTGTTCGGTTCACTTTCCACAGTGGGTCGCCTCGAATGTCTGGAGGTGCTCATATACACGAGCATCGAATACGAACACCCCCACCCCCCAGCTGGGCATTATCACCTCGGAGTCGTTTGTAGTGGCATGTCCATCTTCATCGACCTGGGCTTCTGTACTCTCAGGGTCGAACAATCTCTGTCCGTGTGACTCCGCATTCGTACGCGCCCTGCGAGAACGCTCTATGCTATGATACAGATGCACCCAAAACCCCTCGCCATCCTGTGCGTGTGGCACAAGTTCTCATTCCAGCATGGATACTTGATTCGCGTACAAAACGTCAACCACGTTGTTCAGCTTCTCAATGGTCTCCAAGGCCGCATCGTACCCCTGATCTCTCTCCGCCTCGTCGAAGATGATCAAACATCCGGCACCTTGATCCAGTACGCCGATGATGACTTTGTCCAGGATCATCTGAGACAGCTTCCGCTCGACCTGTTGCGTATCCAGACCCACCATCTTCGCAATGTGGTCGATCTCAACTCTGCTGAATGGCTCGATCACCTTGATGAGATTCTGCTCCAGCATGGCGTCGTACAAGCGGCGCAAGTGGTTCGCGATGAACCTGTCACTGCCAAGCTGATATCTGTAGTCCGACAGGGCGCGTTCGTACTCCTCCAAACTCCGGTTCGTGTGTGCGCGAGCTACCGCTTTCATCGCATCGAGGTTCTTGCCGGCGTACTTGATTGCTTGCTTCGACGTCATGAGTTGATTCACGTCATCGCCAAGGTTCAGCATGATCTTGCAGAGCAGCATGTACTGTAGCGCTGATGTTGCCTTCTGTGCCTCATCCTGCGAGTGGTAACCTTCCATTGCTTCGATGAAGTAGGAGAAGGCTGTGTTGAAGTCTTGGTCCTCGGCGTGTAGCATTCCACTCTGCATGTCCAGACCGGCTTGTAATAGTGGAGGTGTGTATACGGAGGCGGCAGATGTTCTTGCAGAGGTGAGGGCTGCTCGCCCTTTCGGTAAATTTCCAAGTGCGTGGTATACCCGGGACTCGAGCAGCTGTACCTCCACGAGTACAAGCTTGTCGTCCAACCGCTTAAGCTCCTTGAGGAGGTTATTGATGAGGGTCAGGGCGTCGTAATAGGATTGCTTCTGCATGTAAAGAGAGACGAGACGCGTCTCAAGATTCTGCCGTAGGAAGCCTCGTCGTTCTGAAATAGCCCATTCTATGCACGACTTTGTCACGGAGATCTGGGTGTCGAGGGTATTGGGGATGGTAGTGAAGAAGTCGAGGAGCTGGCGTACTGTCGAAGCGCAAAATCAGTGAAACGAGCAAAACTAAGAAGCACTCCGCAGCTCACCCAGTTTTGCTGTCTTTGCCTTTGCAAAAGATGAGAGTACCGATCGTGTTGTCTGCACGAGCTCCGCAAGCTCGTTCACTTGCTTATGATCTCGATAGAGCTCCCCCAGACCCATCAAAGCAGCTTCGTAGTCTTTGACTGCAGCATCGGTAGAGCCTGGACCTTTTGATAAGATGTCCTTGTAGATAGCTTCGGCCTCCTTCGGGC
Source organism: Cryomyces minteri (assembly GCA_005059845.1). NCBI lineage: Eukaryota > Fungi > Ascomycota > Dothideomycetes > Cryomyces > Cryomyces minteri. Next base: position 15,710 of record NAJN01000398.1, read on the forward strand.
TGTCCTTCGCCAGCTTGTGCGCCTCCGCGATCCGTTTCGCCTTGTCCTCAGCGACAGCCATACTCGAGGCTCGTGTTGGGTGGAAACTGTGGTCGAGTGGGGTAGAGGAGTTTCCGAGTAGACTTTTGAGATTGATGACACAGAGAGGGCTGAGCGATGGAGAGTAGGAGCTGATGTTGATTGCTGTTCCTTGACCTGCATCACCAAACGCGCATGAAGCCGCACTAGTGGGAGAGTATCGGAGGGTTCGGCGCTCCGAGCTTTGAACATATCATCCATCATCGATACATCCTGGTTACTGGAACCTTTGCACAAGAACTTGAGGTAGCAGAGCCACCGGCCTCTCTAATCTGAAACATTCCCAAGGTCGGGCCCAATCGTCGGAATCTTTTTACGCACAGTCTGTGTCTCTATCTCGTGTCGATTGCCAATGGCACAGGTAGGGAAGGTTGCTTGTGCCTATGTTTCTACCTAAGAAGCTCCGTATACTGCGTTAGGGTGGTTGGAAACCCTCGAGCGACTTATCGAGCTAGGTATCAAGTGGCTAGCCCTCCTCATAAAGACAGACGGCACGGTTTCACAGCTTCACTCACGAAGGACACTGCAGAAGGGAATCCTCTATGGCTTACACCACTGCAGGCAAGCCGACTGTATACGATCGAATCGTCTCCACTTGGAAACCGCCGCGTACGACCAAGCACGAATGACGCATCATGACAAGGCTTCTTGCAAGACCCACGACCAACAGTGCAGCTTCCAGCATCCGCCTCTCTTACCAGCCTGAGCGAGCTTCATGTCTTCGCCGAATCTTACTGTTCGAGCTTCCTCCTCTGTCAAATAGGACCTTTGGGGCACCTGGCAACATTGGAAGTCGCTGATGGACGTCCTCCATTAAACGGCCGGGCCTTCACCGCATTCGACGTCTGTGTAAAAAACATGAAACTTGAGTGTCTCATTTGCGAGGTTGACTATCCGAAATTAGGAAACATCACGATTACAGTGGGAATTAATACCGAATAACCGCGGTGATCGAAGAAGGGCCAAAAGCTTCTAAGGCCTGCAGAAGCGACTATTGCCGGAGAAAGGGACTTATAGAAAATCACCGATTTGAGACCACTGCGAGAAGCTCGAGATATGCCTAGATTAGGGGGCACAGAATCGAGTTGTGGCAAATCTGTAAATGGTAGAAGACTGTAGATGATAATGTGCTAGACCATATGCCAATCAAGTGGGTCTTCCGACTGGTATCACAGTGCGGAATGGAGATGGCAGCTGATCTGAATCGGTGCTGTGGGCCGTGGGCAGCGTTGTCAGGAAGCACCTCATGCTATTCAATGGGTTCTACATACATGGACGGTGAGACCCAAGAGGATCGATATTCCATAGCTAGCCCTTGTCGAAAAGCTGCAGCCTTGTGAGCCGATTAAATTTAAGTCGATGTGATGACTGAATCGATTGTAGCGAAGGCTCTCCCACAACTGTGTAATGTTGTCGATGCAACAACCCCAAGTCCTGATAATCTACAGCCGCATATATTTGACGAGAGATCAAAGCTATCTCTTTTGCTGTGGAGCAGCTTCCGGGGTGATTTTTTCCGTCTGAGCAGAATATGATGCTGGCCAGAATGCTGGTGGCTCCCTGCAGCTCTGAGCAGTGTAGGTTGCGAGCCGACAGGCGTCCTGGGCCTGGACAGTGCGGCTCAAGCTAAGCGAGACCGCACAACCTTATCCGCAAAATCTACACTCCAACATCAAGCCTTCAGCAGAACAGCTTCAACGACAGCCCTAACGCCAAAATGCCTACCCATCTCAGCAAGACGAGAAAGCAGTATGTTCATCTTGATCGCACAGATCCCTAGATCACGAGCCTCTGCGCTAGCAATGGCTTCCATTCCAGCACCATTGACCTTCAGACGAAAAGCGCACGAACAATAGACTGACTTCTCCTCCTCCACAGCCGTGGCCATGTGTCAGCTGGACACGGTCGTGTAGGAAAGCACCGGAAGCATCCCGGTGGTCGTGGTATGGCTGGTGGTCAGCACCACCACAGGTACTATCTCCCTATACGTCCTGATATTGGAGTCGTAAATACTGACAGAGGTCTGCAGAACCAACGTCGACAAGTACCATCCTGGCTACTTCGGAAAGGTCGGTATGCGCTACTTCCACAAGCTGCAGAACCAGTTCTGGAAGCCAGTCATCAACTTGGACAAGGTACGAGACGACCAGCTCAAGCGATGAGAATCTAGGTCGAACCGCACAACTAATCTTATCATCTCCATAGCTTTGGTCCCTAGTACCTGCCGAGAAGCGCGAACAGTACCTCGTTGAGAAGAAGACCGACACCGCTCCCGTCCTTGACCTCCTCCCCCTTGGATACTCGAAAGTGCTCGGCAAAGGCAGACTTCCAGAGATACCAATAGTCGTGCGCGCAAGGTGGTTCAGCAAGCTTGCGGAGAAGAAGATCAAGGAGGCTGGAGGTGTCTGCCAACTTGTGGCATAAACAGAAAGATGGAGGATCATAAGTCATATACCTTAGGGCGCGTCGGCTGGCGTTGACTCTTGCAGCGTGGTGGCTGAGGGATGTGTTCACACTTCACAGATCATAGATCAAATGAGTAGAACCATTCCTGAACAAACCGAGCCTCTGGCTCTTCAGAGTGAGCGAGCCCTCTACCGTGAAGACGGTACTGCGACGGCAACCTGTCGGAGGAGTCGCAATTACGTGCGGTGGACTTGCTATGCTCCGTCACAGAGAGTACCGCACTCGAGTGGAGGATGCATGTGTTGCGGTGTCGATGCACCTCTACTGCGGAGCATGGTCCACACCGGTGAGTCGTGCAAGTCCTGGCTCTGCCTGCCATGTCGATTACTATGTGACACCTTGAGCTATGCGTGTATGACATTTGCGCCCTAAACCAGTGTTGTCGCAGCAGCCACAGTGCTTCGATTTTGTAGGCTCGTTCTTGCGTGGTAGGTCTTCTTTCTCCTGGCAAGCTTTGCGAATTCTTCGTGGATAGTTATCAAGCCTGGATCCGTCACTCGTAAAACATGCAGGATGTGGTTTCGTAGATATGTAGAACGACATGGTCAGTCTCGTTGTGAAACTGTTATCAAGTTCCTGATTCATCCGAATTGTGAAGGGACGCATTGCGTTGAACCAATCGAAGAACGCCAGAACTGCCAATCCGTTCGATCACGCCCCATCCCAACATACACACCAACTTCCCGATAGCCTGATCTCCTGACGCCAGGTCAAGGCGACACCGTGATTCGTTCAAGTACAATAGCAGCTCAAGCACCTGCCTGAACGAGCTTGAACCCTTCTCCGACCATTCTTCCAATCTCCTCGTCTTTGTGAGCCAACAGGCCGAGCGCAAACGCGACGTCGTTCCACTGTCTCTCGTTGTCGCATCTCTGTAGACGCGCGGCGAGTTTGTTGGCCAGCTGTTTGGCGTGCTTGTCCTATTACGTCGAAAACAGTCAGTGATCCGATGCAATAAAAAGCGGAAATCTAACTTCACAAAAGGGCAGAGAAGGACACACCTTCTCAATGAACGTTGCCAGAAATTTGACGATTTTTCTGAATGCCTCCTCCTCCAACGCCTCGTCCGCGCTCAGCAACGAGAACATATCAACGAAGTGATTGTAGACCGCGTTATCCTTCGTCGCCAGCTCCGAGAAGAACATTCGCGCCATATCGCTGATCCTCTTGTCGCTGTCCTCGAGACACTTCGCCATCTCTCCCAGCTGACCTTTGACCTTGACCTGCCCAGCCAAGATCAGGAACGTCAGTGTCATGAGACACGTCCGCTTGACCGACTGGTCCTCGTCGCACAGCCTCCGATACAGGAAATCCGTGTTCTCGTCGATCAGGTGGTTGAAGCAGACGGCCATGTCGCCGAGCGCGACGACGAGGTTGCTGCGCGTCGTGGCGTCTGCACTGCGCTCTAGGATCGTGATCAGCAGCGACAGGTTCTGCTCGCAGTACTCGGCGCTGACACACATCAGCTTGGCCAGGCATAGTGCGGCTTGCGCCTGCAGCTGCTTGTTGGCGTAGGCGGTGTTGTTTGCGCAGATTTCGGCAACCAGGGGCCCGAAGGAGGAGAGCAGCGAGGTCGGCCCATAGAGCAGCTCGCGCTCGCGGATGTGAGCAATAGCTTCCGTGAAGTCGTCTTCGGTCGTGCCGGCTATGAGGTCGAGTTCGTCTTGTTCTTCCTCTGTCGCTTGTTGCCGCTTGCCAGGAGTCTTACTGCCTTTCTTTGCAGGCGACGGTTCGACAGCAGACTTGATCTTCTCTTTCTCGGCCTTGCGACGCTTGAAGTCTTTTTCGCAGAGTTCAAGATGGACGATTTGTTTGATGGCGACATGGCCGACGACAAACAGGAGTTGGGAGAGTGCGATTGCTGCATTTCGATCATTTCTCCTTTCCACACTCCCTGGCGCAGGGGTGTCTTCTGCTGATGGTTCGTCCATCCCGCTCATCTCGACATCTTCGTCCTGTGGCGTTGTCTCCCTTGGTTCTGGCTTCTTCTCTTCTTGTTGCTGCTGGAACACCTCTTTCGTCTTCTTTCTAATGATAGTAGAACACAGCACATCCGGGTGCTTACTCAAAGCATAGATCGCACCGACTGCCTGTTCTGCCACGCCGAACCATTCCTGACTTTGACTCTGCACCTCCGTCACTGCAGCCAGACGCACTAGCACCGCGTGGTCATTCGGTAGTCTCGCCGTTGCCGCAGTGGTCGCAGCCGAAGCTCCTTTGCCTTGTTTAGGGTTGTTGATGCGTCGCAGAGCAATACACGTGTACCTAGCCAGCCCCAGATCCGCTCTCCCAAGCGCACCAAGACCGATACGCAGACACGTTTCCATTTCCCTGACAACCAGTTCTGGATCGGCAAGGGCGAGCATTCCCAACACGATGATTGCGCCTTTTCGCTGGTTCTTCGATATCTCTTTCTTCTGCACACCGTACACCTGCCACAACTTCTGAACTACGAGCTCTGGGACCAGATCGCCTTTCATCATCGTGCTTAGCAGCTGTTCGAGACAGGTCAGTTCCGCAGGCGTTGCACCGAATGTCAGGGAAATCATGTTTCTCGCTACGAAGTTCGCTGCGTCGTTGGCTGAAAAGGAGTCCGGTGCCTCAAAGAAAAGGCCTTTGTAGCATTCGATCAGATGTGTTTGGACGCCTTTACCTTCGTCGCTGTTGCCTTTGGTCCAGATGAGACGCAGCATGCGTCTAATGCCGACACGCGCGGTCTCAATTTTGTAGGCGTCGATGATAACGAAGAAGTCCATTGCCTCGATAACTTCGGACTTGTTCTTTGAGGACAGGAGCTGTGACACTGTGGGAGACGCAGCGTGTAAGACCTCGATGAAGCGAAGGGCTTCGACATAGTAACGTCGTGTGAGTTGCAACTTCGTCATCGCCTCTGAGGTTGCAGCTTCGGCCATGGCGGCTACCATCGCCGCTTGCTTCTGCTCGTTGGTCATTGGGACAGGTTGTTTCTGAGGAGAACCTGCAACTTGAGTAGCTTCGTCGAGGAGAGACTCGTCTACTGTGGCTTCGGGCTTCTCTGCTAGTCCGGGTGTGCCTGCTGGAGGCTTCAGAGCATTGAGTTCTGCATCAACTGCGCGTAGCCGAGCGTCCCACTCTTTGAAAGAGAGCTGACCACCGTGAAGTACACCGAATGGATGGGTTGAGACGAGTTTCCCCAGCAACTTAATCGCATTGCGGCGGACATTGCTGCTCTTGTCTTCTAAGCTTCTCGCAGCTAACTCCGCCGCGGTCTGCCTTCTTTTCGGAAACTTTGTCTCTAGATCACAGAGCTTGACGTACACTTGGATCGCGCGACATCTGCAGTATGGGTTGATGTCCAAAAGGCGCTCTTCCAGCACGTCGAAGAAGGCATTGATCTGGCCCTTATGGGTTTCACTTCGTTCTTCGCCTTCTTGCTTGCTTAGCATCGCAATCAGATTACCGCAGACCTCAATGATGGCACATCGGAGAGTGTATGACTGAGAGTCGGATCAGTTCAGACTCTAGCAAGGCTCGATCCGTACTTACTTCGCTGTCAAGAAGCTTAGCTAGTAGTGTCATCTGCTTGATGACTAGTCGCGGCGCAAGCTCAGAGATCTTTGTGATGAATGTGGAGACGGACTTTGGGCCCTTGGCATCGTTGCTGTTAAACTCCTTGTTGCTCAGCTCCCTGAGTACCTCTTCTGTGAGTTGCGCATGATCGTATTGCTCCGCAAGAATGTGGAGAAACTCGGCCATGGGTTCAGATAGATGTTCGAAATAGGAAAGGTTCTGTATGATTGATGTTTGCGCTCCTATTACCACCGGTCAGCTATGTTGTCTTTGTCACGGGAAGCTCTCATTACCAAATGCGTGCCCGTGATGCTTGACCGCTATACACAACACCTTGAATGCGTGCATGCGTATTGCAGTGCTCTTGATCCTTGTCTCACTCTCCAGTACCAAGTATACCGGTTTTGTGAATAGGCTGACGAATGTGTTGCGCTCCGAGGTGGTGAGGAATACTTTGGCCAGCTTTAACTTCAACACTTTGCTCATCGTATCCAGGGCCGCTTGAATCTGCGTCGATGAGTCCCAGCTGCCATCCTTGTTGGCACCAATCTTTGACTTTGCGCTTTTGGCGCCTTTACCTCTGGCTGCAGGCGCTGAGGCTGGCTTCTCGGCAGCTTTAGCCTCGACAGCTGTCATTGTCCATTGTAGCAGGAAGGCAAACATCTCGAGTGGTTGCTTGTGGTGCTGGACCGATTCCTGCTCATCCACCTCCAGATCATCGTGTACGATGTCTGCTTCAGCCGCAAGGCCCGATACCACGAGATCAAGAACTTTAGAGAGCGCATTAGGTGGTAAGAGAGAAGAGGACCTGGATTTTTGAAAAAGCAAACAGTCAGGCACGGTTATATAAGATTGTTGGGCGTAAGAGATGGTGGGAGCGCACTTGAGTAGGAACTGTAGCGTGTCAAAGTTCGAGCTGCGCGCTATGGCATCCGGGTTCTCTGCTACAGAATCGACAATGGGGTTCAATGCGCTGTTGATCACTGCGCTTGTCAGAGCTTCGGGGTCGTTTTCGCAATCAACGAGCGCAGAGTCGGCTTCGGGGGTTGCAATAGTAGAGGGGTCGTCCTGGTAATGCTTGAGAGATTCATTGAGGTCGAAATTTACATGGCTCTCCATCTTTGCAACCGAAGAGCGCGCGCTGCGCCAAGATGAAGGGAGTCTGTCAGGATAGTCGATGATGTTGGTCTTTGGAGTTGATGTCGGCGCAATACAGTACCTAACGTCTCAATGTTGTGCTTTCTCCTAATGCCGTTAGACCTCCAATCGCGTGTCGCGACACCCCACCAAAGCCTCAAGCAACATCAAAGTACATGCACATGCACGCCAGCTAGCTAACGTCAGGTACCCGGAAGACCAGAAGAAAGCGTGAGCAATGGCAGGAGTGAAGAGGGGGAGGACGGCAATCGGTATACACGAAGACGAGCCTGGACGGTACTGTGACAACAGCGAGGAAGACACCGAAGAGGCCATGGATGAGAGCAGAGGACCCCTCGAGGAGAGCGGATGTACCAGATCAGATGACAGCGAGGAAGAGCTGGAAGACTACGTCCAAGAAGACATCCTGAAGTTCGAGGACTCATTCAGGGGCATCACCAAGAGGTATCGCCTGATCAACCGTATTGGAGAAGGTTCGTGTATACCTCCTGATGTTTCGTCACGACGTCCGCTAACATGGCGTGCCAGGTACTTTCTCCACTGTCTATAAAGCAGAAGATCTCCACTACCATCTGTACAAAAACGACTGGGACACAGAGGAGAGGGAAGATTCCAAGTGGTCCCCTCCACCTGCCAAGGGACGTCCCATTCGCCGCCCCAAACCCAGATACGTTGCCATCAAGAAGATCTACGTGACTTCGTCTCCGCTCTGCATACTCAACGAACTTGAGCTTCTGCACGACCTCAGAGAATCTGACAGCGTCTGTCCGCTCATCACCGCCTTCCGACACCACGACCAGGTCATTGCCATCCTACCTTACTTCCAACATCGCGATTTCCGGGAATACTTCAGGGACTTCACGGTTCCTGAGATGCGGCAGTACTTTCATTCCCTCTTTACCGCATTGAAGGCTGTGCACGAGCACAAGATCCTGCACC